>BQNB010022037.1:40650-63490 GCA_026074375.1 Tanacetum coccineum | reverse complement strand
AGTAATTAAGGCGGTAATCGTGTTGATTCCAACACTAGGGATACATGCCAACTTATCCTAGTACCTTGCTAATCTATAGTTTAGCTGTTCGCCTAATAAAAGAACTAACAGGCTCAAAACTACCTTTCATAGGCAAAATATGTGTTACGGCGTAACTCAAATGCCCTTGTTACACCGTAACGCTGAGTAGGATGACTCATCATTCTGTAATGAGATGTCTTACGACGTAAACTTTACAAGAGGTTACGCCGTAACCTTGGTGATGACACGTCTTGCCTTAAATAAATTACGCGTAACACCTGCAGGGTGGTTACGCCGTAACATGTCTTGAGAATCCATCTTTGCTTACTTTTCTCGTCCAATTCTTGTGTTTCTTGTTAAATGCTCGCGTTTTCCTATAAACGACATAATAAGTGTTTAAGTATCATTTTCAAGCATTTATATAATAATTACAAACATTTCAATAGGGATTTTGACACTAAAATGTATCAAATATTTTATGTTATCAATGACATTATATTTGTTATTATCAAAACATGAAGATCATTAAATATAGATATAGTTTTTACGCGAATATTTGTATTAACACGTACCTTCGAACTAGGATTTAATTAAACGTCATCTAAATTTTATGATATGCTTAAATTACTTTTAACTTGTTAGTGTCACCCCTATTTGAAAACATACTCCGTTTTATATGTTTACGTCTTTTAAGTTAACTCTATAATGCACCTTCGCGTTTAATCCTTTACGGTATAGACTTAGTACATTTTGTGTACATAAATTTAACAAAATAAAATTCAAAACATTATCCCCCCCCCCTTGCAGGCCTAGGTACACACACCACAAAAACATAATCGTTCTTCCCTCTTTTCAAAATCTCTCATAACACCCCACACATTCTCCTATACACTCAACCTTCCCTCTTCACTCAACCCTCACCTTTCACCATTCATTTCTCACACACTCAACAAACAATTTTCCCTCCTCTCCTCCCTAGTAAAACTGGCAGCCACCATATCACCACCACTCCACCACCACTCAAATCTAGAAAAGAAACCAAACACACCACAAAAATACTTCCTACAACATCCTAAGCTTTCTTAAACAACTTGCACCCACCAATCACCACCAAGAAACCCTATTATTACCATCAATAAAACTCAGATATTTATCCTTTCATATCATCATATATTTGAATAGAAAAAGTAATATCTTGGTGCAAGAAGACATGATGTGAATCTTGCACCTAAAACCCATGTTCTTGGTCATCTAGATAGTTTTATGAACATGCATGTAAAAAGTACTTTTTGATTGTTTTATTTTATGGTATTGAGTATTTAAAAACATATTAGAATATGTACAAAATGATTGGGGCGTGGGTTAATTTGTCATTTTATTTGGTGCAAGAAAAACCACTTGTGGGTGAGTACGAGATGGGATAACATCTGTCCCAAAACTATGGTCGACGTTGGGAGACCATAACTCCCTCATTAATCAACCTCAAGTAAGGTTCATTTTCTAGAAATCAAGGATTTTTAGTTATCTTTCTAACCCAGTGGTCTCATCAAAAGATATGGAGTTTTGAACCTCCAAATTTTGATTATAAGACAAATTACAAATCTTCCATTTTTGGTCAGGTTTCATAACTCGACTTTACATGTCCATAACTCACTCATTTTGTAATGAAATCCATTTATCCCACCTTTGAGAGTTAGTCTTATGCTTTATCTTTAAAACCCTTGTGGTCTCACTAGATGAATCAATGTTTTAGATCCCCAAAAAGCCGTCACAAGACAAAGTATAAAACTAACATGCATGCACATATTTCTTTACTCATCTTTGCATGGTCATATCTCACTCAAAACTTCATGAAAAGCTTTTATTTTCGTCCTGGGATTAATTAGTATGTTAACTTGACTATCAAGATATTATAGCCTAATTCTAAGGTCTTGACCCTCTGATCATTGATATACATGGGTTGGTCCATCGATTTTAAAAACTGATGAGACCTTTTTGTCAAGCCTTTTTGCATGAGTTATACATCTCTAAAAATTCTAGGGAAATTTCTGAGTACATCTAAGATGCTATATTTTATGGTGTATAAAGGATTTGGTCAGTATAAATTATGTCCTGGGTGAAATAGTCACCCAAAGTAACCACTAAATATGGACAACTTTCGGTATTTTTAAACTTGTGATTTTATATGCTTTTGATTTATATTTGATTTATACTTAACTTTATTACCCTAAACCGAGCCATTGTGCTACTTATTTGAAGGTATATATTTTGAGTCCTTGTAATCTTGATGTTTGTCGGTAGACACGTAGGCTATGCGAGCATTTTTGGTGAAACAACGTGTTTTTTGTAAAGGTGTCATATTTTTAACGAGTCTAAATGGGTGGCCTAACTAGTTGTCATTTTTGTGTCTGAGCATATCATATAGTTATTAATGCGTACTTTAATTGCCTTAGGTCGTGTTTTAGAAGGTATTCGTTCAAGAGGTTTCTTTTAGGGATCGTGGTTGTAGTCTTGTGTCATTTTTATACACACGCTCTTTCTCCTTAAGGTAATTTTTCACAGTCCCTTTTTTACTGTTTTCTCGTTTTCGGTTAAAAATCATGAATTGACACTTAAACTGTTTTGGTTCTAGAGTTTTAGATGTTTTAATCATTGTGAATTTACCGAATTCGTATTTTGCTGTCCTTCTCAAATTGGTATGTATGTTATGTTAAATGTAGAGGTAGTATCTAAGGCACTGCACTACTTATTAACCTCACTCCCACACGCGAGATGAGCCATGGATAATTTATGGATATCGCTATTTATGGAAAGGTCAATGCCCTTACTCCCATACTTGGGAGTACATATTATCTAGCTTTAATCATGTTGACACGTAGAGTATGAGTGGACAGGGAGGTCATGGTAGTATACGACTTAAGTAGTGGCTACTTACATTAACGTTAGAGCATACTAAGCTGACCATTTTTACAAACTTATACAACCAATTCATTTCGTTAAAATTAGAAATGCTACTAAATCCTGTTAACTCACCAACTATTTCATAGTTGACCCATTTTATCATGCTTTTCAGGTGATTATGAGTAGGTGGATGTGTAGGAAGATATCTGCATGGGTGATTTCTATTTGCGTTGTTTTTTGAGAAACAATTGCTTTACTATTCAGAACTTATGATTTAAACTTGTTATGTTGTCATCTTGAAACTTGTACTAAGTCAATGTTGTAATTTGTGATATTTCTTTTATTTAATAATGTATGGTGTTATCTATTATCTTGTGTTTTGAGACTCGAGTTGTTGGACCTCGTGTTTCCGCTTTAGCGGGGTGTGGCAAAATCCAGGTTAAACCACCCTGACGAATCTAAACCCAGGCCAACGTAAACCTTGTAAATCTTAAACAGCTATAGTAAATTAACAAAATAGTTAATTCTATTATTTCTTAAATCAGGGTAAACCACTATAACAATCTTATAAAAACCCAACTCATTCTTGGTACAACAATCCTAACATATCTGAGGTTACAAACATTAGTCTACAAGCTTCAACAGTAGCTACTACAACCTACTCAACCTAAATATAGACAATGTACTGAAATATGACATGAAGCTAAACCTTGGTTGATTCAGTGGCACACTCGAACTCAAAGTAAAAACAAAGCATATAAATAAGACACAAATAATCTCCACATATTCTAAAAGTCGCACATAGACTTTTGGCTTCACTCTTACGGATTACAAAATCCTTCAACATCATAATCCTATGAATAGCAAAAAGAAACCTCCTCCCAACAAAGGAGCTCTTACATACCCTAATGCCCTACATGAAAAGGGAAGAGAACTCCACAGCTCCAACAAATAACTTATCCCGGTAACTCAGGTTATAGTTAGTTCATCCAACTTAGTGAGGTAGGGATGTCAAGATAATGGATAAAGTCTATTAGGGCCCGCGGATAAACCAAAGTAGGACAAGTGAAGACTCGACATCAGTATGTAGCTGACGTATCATTCGTTACCAGTGAACAAAACCATTCAGATACTCGCTATCACTTTATTCCTACCAATCACAGCTCAAAGAAACCATTTTAATCGCCTTTGAACATGCGGTGTAACATTTAGGTCTCAGCTTAAGATGAACATTCACACATTGGGTACACGGTGTAACATTAAGTCTTAAATCCAGACAACAAATTCACCCTGATAGGCTTCAGGTCAAAAGGTTAGATACAAGACTCTCCTCGACTTCCATTCCTATATAATCCTGGAAATTCCCACCTGGGTCAACAAGCAGCCAAGGAACACCAGTCTTGGACAAAAATGGAAGAAGAATCATAGCCTTAGCATCTAACCCCCACTCTTGGGTCAACGATACGGGCAAAACAAAATAGTCTTCATCACCAATGCTGGTACACACACCCATTCCTACAAACAAACATGAACATGCGGTTAGTACATACAACAATGGAAAACTCTTCCTCATTACACAAGCAAAATAATACCGAAGTATTAAAGTTTCTTCTTGCCATGTAAGACTCACATATCTTACCTTCGTAAAAAACTCTCCTACTCAACACCCACCAAAAAATTTCTTAAAAATGCTAAGAGTTAAGGTTGCGAGGAGATCGGCAAATAGAAGAGGAAAAGAATAATAATTAATCTTTAGGGGAAACTAAAAGACTTAGCATGTAATCGGCCTCTTTAAAACCACTATTTATAGGAAAAAAGAATGAATCATGGGTCTACAATTGGCAAAGGACCATTGGATCCAACACGTTTATTAAATGCGCATGAACCTCATCCTAGAAAGGCGCGAGTGTAGTTGACATTAATAAAGACGTCAGGCACAGTTGAAGAGATGAGTCAAACACACCATCGGACAAACTATCAGGATGACGCCGCCTACATAAAGGCAGTAGGGTAACATCAAGTCCTCAAAATATGGGATCATTCCATATATGGGATTTTTTAGCCTTTTACACAAAAAACATTGACTTTCACCTTTTTCAAATACATGCCAAACACTCTAACCAAGATATTCAACATCCACTATTCATCATTACAGTATACGTATGACGTAAGCCTAGAAAGATAAGTCTGGGAGGATGAACCATGGTGGTCAATCACAGACTGGGGGACTTAGTTACATAGTCCAACATCATATTACTTGTACATGATCTAATACTAGACTGGAGACTTGATAGCGTATTGATAAGGTGTCATTTTATACACTTTTCGGGGTCATATAACCTCCTAAATCATGCAAATATGCCCAAAATGTGCTTAATAATTTCTTTTGTGTTTTTAGCATTTGGAAAGTTCTTGGAGGAAATACACGTGACTTGGACTTAATTCGGGAAGAAACAGGACAAGATTACAACTTTACACGAAGTGGTTTCAAGAATGCGCGTAGAGTGCCTAGAGACGGCGTCATAATTCCTAGCGATGCAGTTAGAACTTACAAGCGACGGTGTCAGAAGTTGTGTGACGGCGTCAGACCGTAACTGCCTCAATAAACCCAAAGAAGATTTGGCAAAATGACGACATCAGGAATCTTGCGACGTCGTCGGGGCCTATTTCCTATATATACAAACTCGTTTTTAGGGTTTTAAGGTAGAACTTGTGTGAAACTTTCGGGAGACGAACCCTATGATGCTTAATTTCTTTTGAATAAAAACTACGTTAGGTTTTACATTTATAAAACCCTAACTACCTCGACTATTCCTACGCACTAAAGAGCAGTGTACCCTATCGCATATAGTGTAGTGATTGGTAAGTACGGGTGTCGACCCAAAGAACGGTTTGTGTCTCTAATCGTCTAATTGATTTTATTATTCTATCCCAAATAGGTGGTTTCCTTATTAGCTTGCAATCCTTATCCGAGTATCAATGTTATGGGGTCATGGGTCGACCACCAATGAATATTGGGCATTCTATTAGAGAGACCTCAAATTAATACTCGTTCAGAGCATAAGGATCACTTAAACACACTACCTAAAATAAAGAAAGCGATAAAACGACGAGATCATAACTTAATAATCAAAAAGATAATTAAATAATTAAATGGCAAGAACAAATAATAAAGAACAATTAATAACATAGCAACAACAAATTAAACCGCATGATGTCTGCTCAATCAAAATAATATGGGTGATTATATTTGACCAAAATAAATTAAAGTATGATTACAAACTGTGCCGAATTAATGCTCTCGATCCGCTAGTCGAACGCCATGGGAAACCCCGAAGGGTTTGCCCTATACCCAAGCAAGTAGGCAAGCTGCTTACCCTTTTTCCTCCACTTTTCTTGCCGCCGACTATTACTCACCGAGAATGGATCCTTACAATTGTACATCTAATCCCTTTTTATACTAATTAGAAACTTTGGAGATTGTACGAATCAGCCCTTGTGGTTTCTTAATAATAACACATCCATCATAAAACTTCCATAAAAAATATGCAGTATTAGTCCCTGGTCCGAGTCATCATTACGGCGTAACGACATCGACCACATTACGTCATAAACCTTCTGACGTGGCTTTCTATCTTGTTGTGTAAAAATGTGTTACGGCATAATTAAATATTCCCGTTACGTCGTAACCCTTAGTCAGCATAAATATCTTTTCCATAATAATATTTTACGGCATTACTCTTATAGTACGTTACGCCGTAATGCCTCGTCAGCACCAAATCTTCGTAATTAATAATTAATTACGGTGTAACTCTTGCGGAACGTTACGTCGTAATTTCTTCACCAGTAGTATTTCACATGTAACAATATTACAGCGTAATCCATATGGGCCAATTACGCCATAATTCTTCCTTAATGCGGATTTTGATGTAATTCGCCCATTTTCCGCATCCTTTCTGTTCCAATGCCCAAATTGCCTGAATTCTCAAAATAAATGAATTAAGTATCGAATTCATATAAAATTGATATAAATCAAGGCAATAAACGCGGGAATTTGATATGAAAAAGTATTAAATATTTCATGTTATCACATATCCCTCCACTTGACTTCTACTTGTCCTCAAGTAGAACCTTTTAAATAATTCTTAAAACGGTATCTCCCTGGTTATCCAGGAAGATATGAATTTAAATTACTTATGCTAGAAAATTCCAAACCGAGCACCTCGTGAAAAGGAAAAATGAATCACACTCATACTCTCACTAATCTATGTGTTTCATTTTTGGTGAACACTCAACTGCTCAGTCATTGCAGGTATTCTATTATAAGCTTGGCAAGGATACTAATCTCCACCACTAGAGTCTAGATGAAACTGATTAAAAAGGTAAATTAGGTTTTATTTTTAAGGGCTTAAAGGGTTTTGATCATTCAAGCAATCTTTCACCAAAAGTACCACACCAACAAGGTGGCTGAATCACGCATACATGGCCGTAACGACGAAATAGACATGCGTGATTTGATCTCATCCTCATTCGTGTTTAACCAAGGGTTAGGACGAAGAATGATATAAGGTATGGATCTTCTAACTTTCACCAAAAGTAATAAACCAACAAGGTAGCTGAATCACGCATTGATAACATCAAATATTTAATACTTTTTAGTAGCAAAATACCCCTATATTACCTGCAAATGTTTCACTAATACTCAAAAACAACATATTTTCTATCACTTTGTAGTTTTCAAGTGAAATGCAGGAAAATGACAAGAAACAAGGAAAAAAGGACTCAAAGTGTAATTATCTTAAGAATGTTATGGCGTAACACCAAAAGTGGTTACACCGTAACATAAATTAAGCAAGTACAAAGATCAAGGACAATGTTATGGCGTAACACCATATCTAGTTACGCCGTAAATAAGTATTTGGAAGGAAATCTTACCCAAGATAGGGTTACGACGTAACACCCTTTATGGTTACGCCGTAACTATGAAGATCTACAAATATGGAATGAAGATCACGTACATATGGAAATTATTTGAAGGTTACGGCGTAACACAATATCTGGTTACGCCGCAACAACTGCTTATTTATGGAATGCCATGTAAGAAGGTTACGACGTAACACCTTTATCAGTTACGCCGTAACAGGTTCGATACCTATAAATAGAGGTCTCATTCAAGCTATTCTGACATCACTTCCTCCATAGCCAATTAAAGAGGCGACTTAGGCTTCGAACCTTCAAAGAATTCTACCTGGAGTCCAAGGGTGATCACACTTTACTTACTTTTTGTATTTAATTGTTCAAATATGAATACAGTAAGAATTATGAGCTTTCAATCTATGATTACTTCTATTTCTTGTTGTGTTTCCGTTACCATGAGCGGCTAAGCACTTAAAGTGTTGGCCTAGTTATGTAATTACTATTGTTATGATGTTTGTTTCCTATTAGATTATGGTTTTGTTAGATATTCCTTGACTATCGTGTACCCTTAGGTTTTAGTAGTACAAGTGGTTTGGACCTTGCTTGCCCTATTATTAGATTATCTAGTCAATATGGGATCCATCGGGTACTAAGGAGGATCATGTCTCCGACCCCTATGTAGGAACTAAACTGTCTCCACACGTATCACATCAATAATACTTTAAAAAGCACAGGAAACTCTTGTAAAGGAGTAATAATCTGTACAGGTTATTTAGATAATTTTTAGGAAATTGGATTAATCATACAACCTGATATCCTTCCTCCTATAAACGTTGTGGGACTGAGTCAGAATCGCGGAAGTAATAGGATAACTATATATGCCTATTCTAGTAATATCGACCTTAGAAACCACCTAATGAAACCTATAGTTTAAACACTGCCCAAGAAAACGCTTCATAACATAGATAATGAATAACTAGCGGTATATCACATTTTCTCTCCTGAATCTCTAACTCTTTTATTTTCAGTATTTAATTTTATTGTTATTTTAAATTCATTTCAATTCAAATCCAAAACCATTTTCTAAAATGGTGACTTTTCAAATTAAAACTAATTACAACTTAGCTCTTGGGACGACCCATCTAGGATTAAACCATTCTAAACTACCCAAGATCAGGTTCTCTGCCGTTAGCGCGTTGTCAGTTAGATTGAGTTTTATAAATTTAAAACTTGGTAAAAATATATTTTAAAATAAAATACCCATCAAGTTTTTGGTGCCGCTGCCGGGGAGCTGAAAATAAGTGGTAATTTGAATTTTTACAAGCATGCCTTTTCTCACTTCATTATATTCCCCAGGAAACATCATGGATGGAGTTGATATTGATAATATCACCATTGAATAGTATCTTAGGCTGACACAAGAAAGTCAGACACCTAAAAAGATTAAAGATATGACTATCGCTGAGTACTTGGAATACGAGAAAAAGGTGAATGAGAACAACATCAGCAATAGTACACCAACCCATGACCCAATCTAAGAATTTGCTCACTACTTTAGTCCTAACCAACCAGGCTTCAAGTCCGATTGTGATTCGGAAGATATGGAGGAAGAGGTTGAATTCATGATTCGTAAATTTTATTTTCGTGCGTTAACTTGTCATGATAATAAATTCATAGGTTTACTTGTCGATTTTCATTGTTTTAAAAATTTTAAATTTCATGGTATTTTCAGGTGGGTTTTACAAAAACGCATGAGTATGCAGGGAGTAGAGAACATGAAGGATGCCTTAATTATCATCATTAAGTCCATTAGACAGGAAATGAAAGATGGTATCATGAAAAGGCAAGTTGAAGCCTCAATAGCTCATGTAAGTGATGAAGCATCTTCCATCGCCAGCAACGAAGTGGACAATGCGGATGACAACACTTCAAATACTGCACCCTGTCGGTTACCCAAGGAACTAAGCCCAAAAAGTTTTCTTCTTCCTTTCAGTATTAATAACCATAATCTTTATGCTACTACCACATTAGATGCTAAGGATAATATCATGCCACAAAGAGTTTATGAATATCTAGGTTTAGATAAACTCAGAGATACAAGCACCTTAGAAAATACGACAGGAACTAATGAGCCCTTAGGAACTATCAATATCTTGGTGAAATTTGGGGAGTTAGAATTTACATGTAATTACGTTATAAAAATGGCTGAAGATGTTATAATCATAGGAAGACCATTCATCGAATCGACTCGTGCCCAAATCGATGTTTTCAATGAAGAAATTTCATTTGAAATAGGCAGTAAAAAAAATAAATTCAACATAGATTCTTACCAAAGCATCGAGAAAATTTACATGGTAAGCATTAGACAAGAGGAGGAAACCTTTAATCCTCTTGAAATATGAATAGACCTATTATCTTATGAATCTCATGCATAGTTACAATTCGAACAAAAAACTAGATCCTATGGTACTCCTAAGCCACATGACGAAATAGCTAGACCAAACAATCTTTCACTCGATAGAAGAGGATTAGTTAAGAGATGTCATGTATGCAAACCCATTCATGTAACCTATGATGATGGAAGTGGTGAAGATTGTGAAATGTGGCCGACATGTGACCCTGACTCAAAATTCTGCTTTGGATATAATAAAGTCTTTAGGGTAAACGAGCAGGGGACACTCAGGCAGTGGATATGTTTTCGCGATCATGAAAGACGAGCCGTGAAAGGGAGTTACATGGGATTTGCTGACTTTCTTCAAGTACGTTATGGACAACAGAAAATCGATGATACAACACGGGAATGAAGGTATTACGAATGGGTAGCCCAAAACTATGAGTTTAGTAAACATCGGACCCTTACATCGACAACCTTGAACGATCATTACCCTTACAATACAAACGATCCAATACCAACACCACAGGGACATCAGGAACAAGGAGAGAATAAGTCGCAACCTATAAGGCCACGTCCATGCAATTATTCATTTGAGGAATGGCTTAAAATCAGGATAGGGCATAACAACCTACATGAATCTGACCGCGAATTTATATTCAACGAATGGATTCTTGATAGTTACGATGTTAAGGAAGAATATGCAAGGGAGATTGGTAACCTATATTCTAAGAAATTTGACGAATATAACAGGGTGTTCAATAATAAGATTGAACATTTATCAAATGAGTACATTCTAAGAATAGGAAAGAAAGGGTATGTTCTGGACGATGTATGGGAAAAATGTCAACAAAACTACAAGAAAACCAATGAAGCATGGCACGACGAGGGATACGAGGAGGATGAAATGTGGCAAAGTAGAGACGAGAAGACCGACTACGATCCCCCCTATGTTAACATTAAAACTTTTGAAGTAAAAAATATTCTTTTAAAGGAGGACATAGTTTTATATGCATTTCTGATTGTGAGGACGAAGCCCTACCATTAGGGTGTGTGAATGGAGCACGATTTAAAGATATGATTGTCACACCCCGTAAATTCCCGGTTAGTATTCCGACTCACTCCGGTCATCTACTTTAAATTTTATTCGTTACGTTTAAATCTGGCAATTTACCGAGGAACTAGACTGCATAAAAACTGAAAAACGTCGTCGGACGCGCTCCGACATCGATAATAAATTAATTTAGGCTTAACATAAGATATTTTAGCTTTCCTGAGTGTTTCGTGATTTTTAATCACTTCCGATATTAATTTTAAGGTTTTATCTTTTAAATTTCGCTTTTCGTGTTTTTGACCAAACGGAACCCCGGAAACTCAAAATCTTTTCGTGTAAACTCAAGTTATCGTATTTCTAGTGTCATACTACTAAAAATTTCGTTCACCTCTTTTCCCTAGCCAAATGTGGCACCTAAACTACAACAACTGTAATATTGAGCTCTAATTAACCAACAAGCATATTTCTTGGAAAATTCCATGCATGTGCTCATGCTCTACACAAAATGGTGAACATGAGTATTGTATTTCTCATGCAAATATACTAATATGGAACCCATATGGTTTACTTACACAAACTTACACTTTGACTCCATTTTACCAACTAGAAAGGTTTTATACACAATGTGAGCCAAGATAACAAAATTAGAACCATCATGGTCCTTGTGAACCCTTGTTGGCCGAACCACCTATCACACACACTCTTGGTGTGTTGGTCACTTCTATACACCAACTAACCCTCAACCCTAGCTCTTCCACTATATATACCACACTATATCTCACACTTAGGGTTATAACTCATTTGCAAGCCACCAAAATTTTTCTTTCTCCCTCCCCTCTTTGCCTAGCTCACGGCACCATCAACCCACACAAACACTTCCATAACTTTTGATTTTCTTCAAGATCCAAGTATTCTAAACTCATTCCTAAGGTTACCTAAGGTTGATCCAGTATGTTGGTTTGTTTTCAAAGAGATTTCAAGGATCATAAAAAACTAGGGTTTCACTAGTTTATAAGTGGTTTTTGCAAGATCTTGTGTTTTCATCTTTTGCTTACTTTCTTCGTGAGTATTTCTTGACCCATCTAGTGTTATTTTTGATGTTGTTTGCTTCTTGTATTGTATCTATGTTTAATATCTAAAGAATCCATGTGTTTGTTGATGATTTTACAAAGAATAAGTTATTACTTGTCATCTTTATAATAAGGAGTAAATATTGTTACCACTTTTTGTTTATGTTTTGTAATATGATTCTGGTGAGATTGACTGTGAGTGGTATGGAGTTGCACAACAATAGAGATTAGGTTGGTTTCAGGTTAGTTTTGTGGTGGATTAGTTGTAAATAAAGGTGGAAGTAGACTAGGCACTAATATGCGAGTTGGATTGATTTTTGGTCGTATTTCGGCAAAACATACTTGCTGTCCCAAATTGGTTTGGTGGTTTCTTGAGCAGGACTTAAAACTATTCTTCATAGCGTTCAAAAGTAGTTTCGAAGAGATCGTTTTCGATTAGATATTTTTCATATATCACACTTTAAAATCCGATCTTAAATACGGCCACCAGTTATGACAAAATGAAACTTGAAACATTTTTCGGCGAAATGGGAAAATGCAAAGACCAGATCAGCAGCTAAAACGGGCGATTCGGGGCCCTTCGGGTCCTAATCGGCCAAAGTATAAAGCACGAAAGTTGTCCGGAATGAGATTTTACTATAATGTTGGCAACCACTTAGCCTAAAAGTAAAAAACGAGAGACATTTTTACCACAAATCGGAAAAATAGATTTTTAAGAAAACACTCTAAATAATGTTGCTGATTGGAATTATAAAAGGGGGTTACGGGCACTTTCGGACGATTTTTGATGTTTTAATGCGACTGCTAAAAATATTGAAAATGCTAGGTAACTATGTTTTAGAACAACTAGAAATGTCATGAAAGGTTATTTGAAATGCCGAACTTAATAAAAAGTAGGATTATTAAAAATGGTAGAATCGTCATTTTAGCGATTTATACATAAGGAGTAGGCGGTTTTTGAATTGTTTAAGCGATTTTATAATATGGATAATAAGGAAAAATAGGGACGGCTATAACATTTTTGAAACTAAAAACTTTCCTGAAAAGGAAAGGTTTCTAATAAAGTAATTTTTGCAATTGTCGTGATTTATAAAAATGTTTAAATTTAAATAAGGTCTTTTTATTACTAAAACGCAAACACACTTGGATGCTTTAAATGATGAACATGGATGCTTTACTTGTTTCTTTGATAAATGCTAAGTCATACCCATACTTACTCTAGGTCGCGGCTAGACCTCCTTATATCCTTCATCATCTTGTTATGGTTTTCGCTTACCCTTGCTAAGTTGAGATTAGTTCTTCTTTTGCACCACATTTTTTTACTGATTTACAAACACTATTACACTATTGGGTGTGAGAAACATTGTTTGTTTTAAATTGGACACAAGTCTTTAAAGTGAGTTTTATGGTTATTTTTTGTGTTGCCCTACGTAGTTACAAACTTCTACTGCTCCATCTTTTCATGAACTGTTAGTTTCTCGCGGGAGGATCTCCGGTTTGATGGGATGCGCGACTGTGAATAGATAGATCTATTGGGACTAATTATCCCTATCCGCTTTGGTTCCACTTAACGAAGAACAAACGGATATATGTCATTTGATTATTACTTTCATGGTGGGCTTTGGTTTGGGATCACCGGCTTTAGGCAGGAATACTTGTGCAACAGGATGTAAGCATTGCCCTGTTGGACCTTAATTAGCTTCGGTGTCATGTGCTTTTGTGCAACAATAAATACTTTTTATGTGATGCTGTATTTGTTATAAGTCGTCAATACGTTTGGAAATCTTGTGGTCCACTCTTGTCAACTTAAACCTATGGAGTACTAACATTTGTTGGACGTTTTAAACATGTTTTCTCAGGTGCTTAGCTTGGATTGATTCTTGATGCTATATGGAGTCTATGTGCTAAGTGGATCTTCGCAATTTCAAGACTTATCTACTATTTACTCGTTGTCTTTATCAAAACTTTGTTATGCTTCCGCTACTTTTAACTTAATTATTATGGGCTGTAAAACTTAAATCTATTTTATTTCATGCAACGAGTAAACTTTTTCAAACGTCCATGATTAGTGGTCGTTCTTTATTGCTTTGTGATCGGATTGTTATGACGTCACGCCCTCGGACATATTCGTCATAGGCTCAGTTTGGGGGTTTTGTGACAGTTGTAATCAGAAGCCATAGGTTATAGAGAACCAGGTGTTAGACCTAGGTTGGGCTATAACAGTATGTGTTTCCTATGTGCCTCTATTTTGTGCTTATATCTGTTGTCTATCTTGCTGACATTACATATATATGAGATTACTATATATACGTAAGAGTTTTTACAATATTGCCATATTTCCTGCCATTTCATTTTAGCATTTCTTTATGCCCTGGCCCATCGGTTTCCATATAAAGCGGTGTTATATAAAACTTTTGCTTGTGCAGATTATGGCAGCTCCAGCTATCATTATTTCTTTTGATTCTTCGGATGAGAGTGTGGGATCACCGCCCTCTCGGGTTATTCTTTTTGGTGATATCCCTACTGTTATTCCTTCTACTTCAGTGGTTGCTCCAGAGACTTCTACTATTGCTCCTATTATTTCTTCTGCCGCTCCTATGGTTGAGACGACTCTTGTCGCTTCACCCACTGGATTGTGTGGCTTGGTTCCTTATACGGGTTCCGATTCTGATTCACCAGATGAGATGACTTCACCAGAGCACATTTCCCCGCTACCAGCTATTTCACCATTCATATGCACCGATTCTTCTGAGGCTCCTGATTCTTCTGATGGACCACCATCGCAGGACCCTTATGTTGCTACCGTTGCTCGTTGGAGGAGCAGGGTAACAACACGTCCATCATCATCACATGAGTTTCCTATTGCTCCTGTTACTGCCCCTCCCGGGATTCGTCGACGATCAGCGACTCTTATCCGACCCGGGGAGGCTATTCCTTTTGGTCGACCTTACCGCACCCATCTCAACGGGCCGCGTAAGTTGTTGACTGCAAGGAAGAGAGTTAGACCTTTGCCAGCTCGCAGATTAGCATCGAGGCATGCATCACCTCGCTCTCCAGATCATCACTCATCTTCTTCCAGTTCATCTTCGGATTCTTCGCCAGTTCATTCTTTGGGTTTGGATGCGCCAGATCAGGCTCATTCGGATCTTTCGAACTAGGGAAGTATCACCCATATTGGTTACCCTCCGAGGGCGAGCACCATGACGTGGTGGAGGCATTTCGTCGGTTGGTGTGCTGCTCCCACTTATTCTCAACACCTTGTATCCACCGACTACATCTGAGTCATCATCAGGAGATTCATCAGAGAGACCCATGCATTCATCTCCACATTCTGCAGGACCATCTCGTAAGAGATGTAGATCACCGGTTGATTCAGTATCATTATCCATGCCAGTTACGGGATCATTAGCTCCTACCCGTGCTGATCACTTACCACCTCGTAAGAGGTTCAGAGATTCATATTCATCGGAGGCTAGCTTAGAGGAGGATGCCGAGGTTGGTCTTACAGGGACTGGGGTTGTAGGAGTTAGGTATTGGTTGATGGGGAAGAGATTTTGGAGATCATGTGAGTTGACCATAGGGATGCCAGGGATGACACAGAGGAGTATGAGGCTGACGCCAGCACTGGAGATATGGCTGAGGTAGGCATCGACCCTATGACTGCACCGTTAGTTGAGGAGGAGATTGTAGAGCCAGCTGGGGAGGATTCTCCTGACTCACCTGACACTAGGGATGGCATTGTTAGGTCAGTCGAGGATACGCCGGTTGACTTGAGTGATGCTGTGCTGTGTGACTTTTACCATCCAACATGGTCTGGGTTCGTATTGATAGGATGTTGGGATTGAGACTGCTCAGGGACAGGTGGAAGGCGATCAGTTGATAGCTAGTCGGAGACAGGGCTAGGATGCTGAGGACGATCTATAGTTTTGAGGTTGGAGAAACTCAAGATTAGTGCTTTGTTGGATATTGACGAGGGATCGTTGTGAGTAGCCTTCGTCTTCATATTTGTCCTCCTTTCATAGGGAGGAGTTTTGTCAGATTCGTAGGGATCGTGATGATACTCGAGGGAGACTTAGGAGGTTGGAGTCGTATCTTGGGAGGCGTTTTGGCTTTCGTCCATAGTCTAGTTGCACCCTGATCATGTAGGACATTAGGCCAATGGTTAGGTCTAGGTATTAGCAGTAAATAATTATGGATCATGAACCTATTTTGGATTTGGGTTGTAATCGAATTATGCTTTTATTTATGAAATGAAAAGCTTGTTTTGATTCTTTTGCTTATTTATCTATATTGTTATTTATTTTTCTTGGCAAACGTGTTACAATTAAATTTTACTTCATAGCGTGTATTAAATTATCATTACCTAATGTTGTATATTCGCTTCAAAAATCTCACTATGGGTTGTGTCTTGTGATGTAGAACAATGACAAACACTCGTTCTAGAATGACCTCCCAGCAGCATTGAAGAAATGATCAATTCAACGTTGTGAACGGCAGCTCTAGAAGCTCATCAAGTTAACCAAAATCTTGAACTTGGGAACAACATGGAAATGAAAATGGAAAGGGAATGAGAATGGAACATGGTATTGGGAATGACAATGGTAATGGTAATGGAAAATGGTATGGTAATGACCATGGAAAATGGTAATGGAAATGGAATGGAAATGGAAACAATGGAGGTGACAATCTGGCTGACGGTTATTGAGAAACCACATTGTGAATGGAAGAGGCGATAGTTGGTCGCTCGGGAATTGTACCTACCAGGACTTCTGAAATAGTCAACCAACAAGTTTTAAAGGAACGAAGGAGTGGTTTGGTCTCGATAAGTGGAGTGAGAAGATGGCAGACTGTGTTTTCACATCAGCAACTGTCCGGAGAAATATCAAGTGAAGTATGCCGATCTTGTTGTAACCTTACTCGACAGTGAACTAACTGGTGGACTTCACAATGAGAACATCGGAATGATGCTTAATTACGCCTTGTCATGAGAGAGCTGATGAAAACTAATGGACCGAAGTGTATTGCTCGAGAAATGAGATAGATCCAAAAGATGAATCCGACGTTGTTGGAACCTGTCGTCGTGAAAACAAAGACATCGTAGTTACACTCAGAGGTTCCATCAGGAACTCACCTATGTGTGCACCCAAATCGGTTCCCGAGGAGGAAGATCGGGTGGAGAAATATTCATTGGAGGTCTTCCCGATAACATCCAAGGAAATGTGATTGCTGCAGAACCTACAAGACTACAAGATGTTGTTCGAATTGCCAACAACTTGATGGATCAAAAGTTGAAGGGTTATGCTGTGAGAAATGCAGAGAACAAGAGAAGATTGGACAACAACTATGGAAACAACCGTGGGCAACTAACACCACCCCACAATACGACAGAATACTGGGGGAAGATGTTGCTATAGCCTATGTGGCTGGGTAACAATGAGTAAAGAAATTATGAAGGTACCTTTGCGCTCTGCATCAAGTGTAAGCTTTCAACATGTAGGCCTTTGCACTGTAAGATGTTGGAATTGCAACAGGTTGGAACATTTGGCAGAAATTGAGGTTTACCAATACCACTACCCCACTCCAGATGAGTCAAATACGTAAATCAAAAGGTTTATGACTTGTTTTAGATTGTGGAGCACTAAGGGCATTACCGGAATGATTGGCCCCAAAGATCAAGAACCAAAACCGTGAAACAAAGTAAACGTAGTTCTGATGCATGCGGGAGAGCATATGCACTAGGAGGAGGTACGTAAACCCGGGTTCCATACCACTTGTCACAGGTTCGTTCCTTCTCACGATCATCATGATTATATGTTATTTGATTTTCTGGCGCCGATAAGAAGTTTAGTATTCAAATACTTTTAGTGCATTTGCTAGACATCAACACCATATGCCTTAGACGTTAGTTACATATCGACAACTAGCTGACGGTAAGGACTTCAGAAAAACCCAACACTGTGTTTTTGGGTGTGTACATTAGGATTGTTAGGTATCATTTAATATCGCCTGATGCCAATAGAATTGGGTAGTTTCGACGTTTAATCGGGCATGGATTGGTTAGCAAAGAATCATGCAGTGATTGTCTGACACTTTTTTTGTGACGAGAAGATAGGTGCGTAATTTCCTTATGGAAATGAAAATTTATGAATCGTTCAAGGAGATAAATGCAACAAGGAGAAGAAATCAAAGTTGAGCATTATAATCAGTGAACCACGCGTCAGAAATATATGGTGAAAAGGGCTGGTCAACTATTTCTGGCACAGTTTACAAAAATGAAGAAACAAAGGGCAAGTCGGAGGAGAAGCGACTTGAAGACGTACGTATCCGATACGGGAACTTTCAAAAGTGTTTCCAGAAGCACTTAACTGGACTACACCCACACGACAAGTCGATTCCAAATTGACTTAGTCCAGGTGCTGCACATGTAGCACGTGACCCTTATAAGGTTAGCACTGTCGGAGTTGAAGAATTGTCTACTCAACTACAAGAACTTTTCTGAATGGGATTTATAGCCAAGTTCTTCACCCTGGGGAGCTCGTTTTGTTTTTGTCAAAAAGAAGGACGACTTCTTTCCGAATGTGTATCGACTATCGTGAACTTACAAGCTTACTGTGAAAAATCCGATACCACACCTTCCGAGGAATTGACGATTGTATTGATCAAGTACAAGGGTCAAGTGTGTAACTCAAGATCGACTTGAGGTTCTGGGTTTCCACCAACTCAGAGTTCGTAATGAAGATTCGTATCCAAAGACAGCGTTTAGAACTCGCTCATGGTCATTACGAGTTCAGCTGATGCCATTGGGTTTGACTAACGCGCCGGCAGTGTTTATGGATTGATGAACCGGGTATGCAGACCATACCTAGATAAATTGTGATCGTGTTCATCGATGACATCTTATCTCTCTAAGACCAAAAGAACATGATGTTACTATCTTAGACTAATTTGGAGTTGCTCAAGAAGGAAGATATGTACGCTAAGTTCTCAAAGTGTGTCTTTCTTTTGGCTATCAGGGTACAATTTTCTTGGGACACGTGATTGATAGCAAGCATTCACCGTTGGTTCTTCTGCGAAGATTGAGTCAATCAAGGATTGGGAATCACCCAAGACTCCAACAGAAATTCGCCAATTTCTAGGTCTTGCTGGTTACTACCGACGATTTATCGAAGGATTCTCCAAGATTGAGCCTATGACGAAGTGACTCAGAATAGAGTAAAGTTTAATTGGGGTGAAAAAAGAGGAACACTGCTTTCCAGAAAGTGAAGCTAAATTGTGTAGTGCACCAATTTTGGCATTGCCTGAAGGAAGTGAAAACTTCGTAGTATATTGTGATGCTTCTCATAAGGGATTAGGCGCAGTGTTGATGCAGAGAGAGAAAGTTATAGCTTATGCTTCCCGCCAGCTCAAAATCCATGAGAAGAACTACACTACACACGATTTGGAATTGGGAGCTGTAGTGTTCGCTCTCAAGATGTGGAGACATTACCTTTACGGCACGAAGTGCGTTGTGTACACTGATCATAAGAGTTTGCAACATATTCTTGATCAGAAAGAGTTGAATATGAGACAACGTAGGTGGTTAGAACTGTTAAGTGACTACGACTGC
This sequence comes from Tanacetum coccineum, assembly GCA_026074375.1. Taxonomy (NCBI): domain Eukaryota; kingdom Viridiplantae; phylum Streptophyta; class Magnoliopsida; order Asterales; family Asteraceae; genus Tanacetum; species Tanacetum coccineum. The sequence continues at coordinate 43,529 of BQNB010022037.1, read as the reverse complement.
GAGTTACGTTACCACCCGGGAAAGGCGAATGTGGTGGCTGATGCGTTGAGCCGAAAGAATAGACCTAAGCCACTGCGAGTTCGAGCTTTGGTTATGACAATCGGTTTGAATCTCCCTACGCGGATCTTGAATGGAATGTCAGGTGAGGAGGGCGAGAATAAGAATGAGAATTACGGAACAGAAGACTTACAGGGCATGATTAAGAAGCTGGAGCCACGTGCAGATGGAACGATGTGTTTGAAGAATAGAAGCTGGATACCATGTTTTGGTGACTTGAGAGCTTTGATTATGCACGAGTCGCATAAGTCAAAGTATTCGATCCACCCTGGATCAGACAAAATGTACCAGGATTTGAAGAAGCTATACTGGTGGCCCAACATGAAAGCAGAAATTGCCACATATGTAAGTAAGTGTATGACTTGCGCAAAGGTTAAAGCAGAATACCAAAAACCATCTGGTCTATTGGTACAACCAAAAATCCCTGAATGGAAATGGGAAAACATAACTATGGACTTCGTGACAAAGTTACCAAAAACGGCAAGTGGGCAAGATATGATTTGGGTTATAGTCGATCGACTCACTAAATCTGCTCATTTTCTGCCAGCAAAGGAGAATGACTCAATGGAGAAACTGACCAGGCAATACTTGAAAGAAGTGGTGTCGAGACATGGAGTGCCTGTTTCGATCATCTCTGATCGCGATGGTAGGTTCGTGTCCCAATTCTGGCAATCTCTTCAAGAAGCTTTTGGAACTCAATTAGATATGAGTACGGCATATCACCCCGAAACAGATGGTCAAAGTGAGAGGACTATCCAAACATTGGAAGACATGCTCCGAGCATGTGTGATAGATTTCGGGAAGGGATGGGACAGACATTTACCCTTAATAGAATTCTCCTACAATAACAGCTATCATACAAGTATTAAGGCGGCACCTTTTGAGGCGTTGTATGGTCGCAAATGCCGGTCACCTGTCTGTTGGGCTGAGGTGGGAGACGCTCAGCTTACTGGACCAGAAATTGTTCGTGAGACAACAGAGAAGATTATCCAAATCAAGCATCGTCTACAAGCTTCACGTGATCGACAAAAGTGCTACGCTGATAAGAGACGTAAGCCATTAGAGTTTCAGGTTGGGGATAAGGTTATGTTGAAAGTATCGCCCTGGAAAGGTGTAATACGTTTCGGCAAACGGGGAAAGCTGAACCCTCGTTATATTGGACCTTTTAAAATTCTCGCCAAGGTGGGAACGGTTGCATATCGACTAGAATTACCAGAGAAACTAAGCCGTGTTCATAGTACCTTTCACGTCTCGAACCTTAAGAAGTGCTTATCCGATGAACCGCTCGCGATTCCATTGGACGAAATCCACATTGATGAAAAGCTCAATTTCATTGAAGAACCGGTTGAGATTATGGACCGCGAAGTCAAGCGTTTGAAGCAAAGTCGCATTCCAATCGTGAAGGTCCGTTGGAATTCAAGAAGAGGTCCCGAGTATACCTGGGAACGCGAAGACCAAATGCAGAAGAAGTACCCTCATCTGTTCGCTAACCCTGTATCCGCATCTCAAGCTACGTCCTAAGCTTTGAGGACAAAGCTCTTCTAACGGGGAAAGGATGTCACACCCCGTAAATTCCCGGTTAGTATTCCGACCCACTCCGGTCATCTACTTTAAATTTTATTCGTTACGTTTAAATCTGACAGTTTACCGAGGAACTAAACTGCGTAAAAACTGAGAAACGTCATCGGACGCGTTCCGGCATCGGTTAAAAATTTATTTAGGCATTATATGTGTTATATTAGCTTTCCTGAGTGTTTCGTGATTTTTAATCACTTCCGATATTAATTTTAAGGTTTTATCTTTTAAATTTCGCTTTTCGCGTTTTTGACCAAACGGAACCCCGGAAACTCAAAATCTTTTCGTGTAAACTCAAGTTATCGTATTTCTAGTGTCATACTACTAAAAATTTCGTTCACCTCTTTTCCCTAGCCAAATGTGGCGCCTAAACTACAACAACAAGTATACTTGAGCTCTAAATTAAACCAACAAGCATCTTTCTTGAAATTCCATGCATGTGCTCATGCTTACACAAGATGGTGACACATGAGAATGTCATTCTCATGCACATATCACTAATATGGAACCCCATGTGTTTACTTACACAATACTTACACCTTTGACTCCATTTTTACCAACTAGAAAGGATGTTATACACAATGTGAGCCAAGATAACAAAATTTGAACCATCATGGTCCTTGTGAACCCTTGTTGGCCGAACCACCTATCACACACACTCTTGGTGTGTTGGTCACTTCCATACACCAACTAACCCATCAAACCCTAAGTCTTCCACTATAAATACCACACTATATCTCACACTTAGGGTTATAACACATTTGCAAGCCACCAAAAATTTTCTTCTTCCCTCCCCCTTGCTCCTAGCTCACGGCACCATCTCACCAACATAAACCACCCATAACTTTTGATTTCTAGCAAGATCCAAGTATTCTAAACTCATTCCTAGTTATATCTAAGGTAGATCCAAGTGTTGTTTGGTTATTTTTCAAAGTTTTCAAGAATCACAAAATTTGGGTTTCAAGTTTTATAAGTGGGTTTTGCAAGATCTTGAGTTTTCATCTTTTGCTTGCTTTCTTGTGAGTATTTCTTGACCCATCTTGTATTATTTTGATGTTGTTATGATTCTTATATTAGATCTATTGTTATTATTAAAGATCCATGTGTTTGTGATAATTTTTACAAAAGAAATAAATAATATTTGTCATCTTTTATAAAATGAAAGTAGATATTGTTACCACTTTATGTATATATTTCATATTATGTTTTTGGCGAGATTGAGAGTTGATGAGAGTTGCAACAATAGA
>BQNB010022037.1:0-38808 GCA_026074375.1 Tanacetum coccineum | reverse complement strand
TTGCTTTGTGATCGGATTGTTATGACGTCACGCCCTCGGACACGTATTCCGTTTAGGCCCAGTTTGGGGGTGTGACAATGATTAGGAAAGAACTAGAGGGCAACAAGTATGTTCACCAAGTAACATAGAAGGGGCATGAGTCTAACTTAAAGACTCGTTAATAAACAAATGTGCTTGTCGGGAGACAACACGTCTTTCATTTAATGAAATTTCCTTTTTACATTAGTCGGTTTACATGTTTATTACTTTGTTTTGCAGAATCTAGAAGCTAGGAGGCAATTATCAAGACCGGATCGACTCAAACCATGTGGTAACCTTGCTGAATCTGCAGCAGTTATGGCGTAACGAATTTAGTTTATGCCGTATCCACTGAGGTTACGACGTAAACCATTTCATGGTTATGCCGTAACACCTTAAAACTTAAATTTTTTACCACTTGATTACGACGTAACTACTAAGGTTATGTCGTAACCTCCTTTTGAAATCCTAAAAAATTTAAGTTTTAAACATGTCTAAACCTTGTATATGTAAATGGATTTTGTGGGCATGTTATCTGGAAGCCCTCACAAGACTAAACTCGTCCACTTGGGCCACTAAGTGGTTTAAAAGGCTTGTTGCATATGCTAAATGCAACCGTGATTCCTATGAAAGTGAGTTAGGCTTGTATTTCCCGTACACTTCATAATTCTTGTAGAATGATTTTATGCTTTGGTTTGTTTTTGTGATCACAGGGGATAAAGAGCTTGCGGGAAGACATAGATTTTTGCCAAATTTCAAATCTCGAAGCAATGCTCAGGGAGTTTCTTGTCTTAATTCTTCTCTTTCCTTTTTATTTCATTTCCTTAATGTATAATAGGGACATTGTATAAATCAAGTGGGGGGTTGGGAGTAGAATTAATATTTGACGTATGTTTTGCCTTTGATTTTCTAGTTTTCCTTAAAAATTTTGCCAATTTTAAAATTTTTGACAAATTTTTCTTAAATAACTAGAATTAATCCTTGCCGAATGCACATTATACTTTATTATTACATGGTGATATTTATGCCTAATATTCTATTTCCATCATATTACTCAAAAATCTACCAAAATATTGAGTGTGCTGGTAGTATTGTAGACTTTAGAACTTGGCCTATACATTATTTTGAGACCTAATTGATTAGCAGGAATAGATAGTTCAAGAAGGCAACACTTAGGAAATCACCCAAATAGCCTATATGTGTGTGTTTATTGACTTGTTACACTGACTTGTCGACCTCTATTGATAAAACCTTTTGTTGCACTCATTATTAGTGCAAGATACCCCTAGATCACCCATGTTGAGCCAATCTATGTTTTCACCCTACTCTATATGTTTCGTTACACCATTTCTACCTTGTAGTCTTTATTTTCTTTATGTTGAAATCTCTGGCTACTTAAGTCCATGATTCGGGGGAATGGGAACAAAAATTATATGCATTCATGGAAGACTAATCAGTTGTGATCTATAAAGATCCCCCCTGTATCACTACTTTTGATATTGTTTATCTCAAGTAGGGGGATGTGTGTAGAATTCTTGGTCATCCTTCTTGTTTAAGGTGCTGAATGTAGATCTCCTATAATCTGTTCAACTAGATGATCTTTGTGAACTCTTGTTATTGCAATAGGACTGACATACATAGAAGACTCCAGGTTATTCATGTCTCCTCCTGCAAAAAAGTCTTCATCATCATAAGAATCACCAAATATGCCAGTATTAGGCATCATTGGTTCATCATCAGCATCCTTTGTTCCACCAGTATTAATAGGAGAACTAATAGCAGAAATACTATTAGTGCTGTTAATGTTAATTTTAGCTTCTTTCCCTTGAACAAACAACCTTTCAAATTCTCTTTCAAATTCATCTCTTAAGTCTTGATCATCCTTGTCACCTTCATTTGCTGGATCCTTAGTAGATTTCTTTCTAGCATCATCAGCAACCTCATCATCTGATCTCTTAGGACTTGAAGAGATAGGTGAATCAGGAGTCTATAATCTTAGCAGTATATACTCATGACTAGGTACTATTTTCTTCCCAGCTTAACCTACATCGTTACTTTCTTTGGTACCTGCATTACCATTAGTTTCATTCCCTGCAACAACTGGCTTATAATTCATAGATTTTGTCAGTGTGTATTACATATTCAAAAAGCCATTCTGTTCCCACTCACCTGCAACATTTAGTTTATTTCAAGAAAAGTAATGTGCAAGGTCTCCTCTACTATCCTGGTTCTACTGTTAAATACTCTAAATGCTTTACTATTAACAGAGTATCCAATAAAGAATCCCTCATCAGCCTTCCCATCAAACTTACCTAGGTGATCTAAGGTATTAAGAATAGTAACAAGACACCCAAATGGTCTCATAAAGCTTATTATTGGTGGTCTACCATTAAAAAGTTCATAAGGGGTCTTGTTGTGAGGCTTAATTACTAATACCCTATTTTGTACATAATAAGCAGTATTAGTTGCTTCAGCCCAAAAGGTAGTAGGTAACTTTGAATCAACTAGCATAGTCCTAGCAGCCTCTATTAGTGTTCAGTTTTTCCTTTCAACTACTCCATTTTGTTATGGAGTCCTAACAATACTAAATTCTCTCTTAATCCCTTTCATCTCACATAACATATTCATTTCCTTATTCTTAAATTCAGTTCCATTGTCACATCTGATTATTTGGACTTTTTGATTTATTTGATTTTCTATTCTTGTTATAAAAGCCTTAAGGATTCCACTAGTCTCATCCTTAGTTGCTTAAAAGAAAACCAAACTAAATCTACTAAAGTCATCTGTGAAAACTAGGCAGTACATCTTTTTCATTATACTCTTTACAAAAGTTAGACCAAATAAATCCATGTGCAACATTCGTAAAGGTTGGCTACTTGAGCTTACAGTTTTGGTCTTACAAGAGGTTTTATGTTGCTTTCCTTTCTGACAAGCAACATATGTGTGATTATTTTCAAAAATTTTTGAAGGTAAACCTCTTACAAGATTTCCCCTTACCAGTTTGTTAGTTTTGAAATTTATATGCCCAGGCCTCCTATGCCAAAGATTAGATTCATCTAATATGGCCTTTGCAAATAGACAAGTTAGACCTCCTGAAGGAATAACATTCTTTAAGTCAACACTGTACATGTTGTTCTTTCTGGGAACTCTAAGCAAGACTTGACTTTCATCAAGTAGCTTAAAGCCAGGAGACAAAACAACACATTCAGTGTCAGTAAAAAGGACACTGCTCTTCTTGTCACACATTTGTGAGACACCAAAAAGGTTAAACTTAAGCTCTTTAACAAAGTACACATCTTTAAAATCCAATTTTCCTATCTTGATTTTACCTTTTCCAGTAATCTTTCCTCCTTTGGGCTTTCCACCAAAGGCAACAAATCTACCATTAATTACTTCATAATCTGAGAGGTAGGACTTGTTTCCAGTCATGTGCCTAGAGCATCCACTGTCAATGACTCTTTTTTCTTGCAACTCTAGCTGTGGATTGCCCTGCACAAAAAGTAAGAGAATCATGCTCTCTTGGGGACCCAAGCCATTACAGACTTGGATCTGCCTTGTGCATCAATATAGTCAAATCTTTTAATGGTCATTGATGCACTATTGTGTCTGGATACATGGTCTAAAACTTTTTTGCTTTGGTCTCCAAACCCAACATGATGAGGCCTTAACAACATTAGCCTCATTTCCTTTATTATCACTTACTACTGCTTTTGTCCTAACAATAGTAACATTTCCCCTAACAGTATTAACTTTTCATTAAAATTACTGTTCTTATTTGTTGTAAACTTGTTAAAGTTCCTTCTAACATGTGAATGTGCTCTATTAAATACATTTGATGCTGGCCTTGCACAGTTCACTATTGGTCTTTGGTAAGCAGTATTAATTAGTCTGGCAGTATTAACAGATACTACTGCTCTTGAAGAGTTTTGCCTAGCAGTATTAAGTGTTTTAAGACCAGATTTCATTAAGACTGCTCTTGGAACAAAATTTCTTTTTGAATGAGTGTGAGTCATTCTTTGAGAATTTTGATGATTCACTCTTCTAGCATTGTTGCATACAGGTTTTTCCACAATTTTCTTTTCATAAAAATCACAATCTTTGATCAAATGGTTAAAACTGTCACATACATAGCAAGCTTTATTTTTAAACTCAAAATTTCTTCCTAATTTCTGAGTCATCAAACTATTCTAGTTTCTCTTGTTACCTCTAGGAGTTTAACTATTTTTCCTAAGGTATTTAGCTTGTTTATTGCTCTTTACCTTCTTAACAGACTCCCTAGGTGATTTCACCTACTCATTAGATTTAACAAATTTTACTTTAGCATTAATGGGTTTTCTTTGTCTAGACTTAAACTCAGTCTCATTCTTATTCTCACTATTAGATATCCAGTCTTCAATAAGTGGTTCACTAACAGACTTAGGTTTTAACTCACTAGTCTTAACTTCACTAGTTGCAAATGCAGGCACACTAGTTACTGACTAACTAAAAACATATTCATCCTTATCAGCAAGTACCAAATCAGGTTTAGGGGGCATGAAGTTCCTAGTATAGGGAGGGGGAACAACATGATACACTTCACCTATTTTGTACTTATCATTCACCTGACTATCAAACACTTGACTATCAAACACTTGACTATCAAACACTTGACTATCATAACCCACACCAGTCTTGAACTTATCACTTACTTGACTATCTAACAGTTTGCTTAGATTCTTAGATGAATTTTCAAACTTTTCTAAGGTAAGTTTTAAATCATCTCTTTCTTTTTTAGCTTTTTCAAATTTCTTTCTAAGCTCTGTTAGTGCATTATCTCTCAACATAATATCAAGTTTTAAAATCTTTATGTCCTCTTCAAAAACAGCCTCATTCTTTTTATACACATCTAGTCTAGCCTCTACAGATTCTAGACCTGCTTTATAAGCTCCTACATTTAATTGAGACTTATTAAAATCTTTTGTCAGATTATCATAATGTTCTTTGAGAGTTTCATAAGATTTTAAACATGCTTTAGAACAAGTTGATACCTCAGTGTCTGAGCTTGAAGAACTTGAAGAAGTATAGGCCATAAGTGCAAAATTGGTAGGTCCTTCTTCAGCCTGGTCACTCCAATCATACCCAAATCCATCACACTGAGATACTAAAGCATTTGAAGTAGTTTCCTCAACTGGCACAATCCTTCTTGTGTCTCCTTGTTTCTACTGTCTTGATTCTTAGGTGCCCTGCATTCCCTAGCAAAATAACCTCTTCTGTGACAATTATAGCATTCCACCTTAGTTAGTCAAAGCCCAATGGTTCAGTCCCATTAACATCTAAGATTCTTCCTGTCTTCTTGAGCATTCTTGCTTCTCATGTCAACATGCCATCTGCCACTTAGTCCATCTCCTCTAAATCATCAAGATCAATTTGCTTTAGGTCTTCATTGTCTAATTGTGAACTGTTAGATGACTAGCAAAGGGAGTAGATCACAGCATCACTCAGACTATCAACATTTGGTAAAGTAGAAGCATTATCCTTGGAGTTAGCAGCAAAAACACCATGAGCAGTCTTAACTGCTTCATTGGTGCTGCCAGTGATATTGGAAGACACAAAAGCTACGTTTTGTGTGTTTTGGCTTATGCTAGATGACCCCATGATTTCAGCTTCATAAATCTTCAGATTGTTGTACAATTCATCCATGCTTAGATCTTCTAAATCTGGTTAGTTCCTCCAAATCAGGGTATGAGTCTTCCACTCAGATCACAGAATTCTTAATAACTTTAGATTCATATCTTCTTGAAAAAAATGTTTCTCCATGAATCTCTATTTGACTGATAAGTTTTTGCAGCCTATCATAGATCTGGTCAAGTCCTTCTGAGCTTTTTCCATTGAAATTCTCATACTGCTGTTTAAGAAGTGTCTTCTGTACTTTTTTTGACTTCTTATTACCTCCAAACCTCTTCTCTATAGCTTCCATCAGAGTCTTGGCACTTTTGTAGGTGTTGAACTTTAGTTGATATTCATTAGGGAGAGCCATGAACAGAGTACCTCTTACCTTTAACTCATTCTTCCTTGCTAGCTTCTGTTCTGTAGTAGTAGGAGGTACTGATGTCTCAACGCCATCAACAGTTCTTGTTGGCAGGGGTGAGTCACCATTTAAGATTACTTCCTAAAGAGCATAATCAGTCATTAAGAAGTACTGTTCGATCCTCATCATCCAAAGCTCAAATTCGCCTGGATTAAGCACTGGAAGTTTTGCAACAGCAACCATTTGTGCAAATACTGACCCCATCTTTTCTTGAAATAAATAGATCTTGTGTGTAGAATGTTTCTTCTTATTTAAAGTTTCTCAAACAAGCTTTGATACCACTTGTTAGGATCGTTCAAGCTCAGTTTGTTTAGAACTTATATCTAAGATTAACAATAACAATGATAACAATATGCAGCGAAATATAAATAAGAACATCAATGTTATTGAACAAGGTTTTATTATCATACGTTTCCACCAAGCCTCAAATCTATATGATCAGTATAGATCATGTTACTCAACAATAACAGGGATCAAGTTACCTTAACCTTGAGGCTACACCACACAACTACTAGACGTCTACATCTCTAAACCTGTGCACACACACGTTTTCACTTTGCACACCTAAACCTATAATTGCTAGTAAATCAACACACGTAATTATAAAATATAAATAATATGAAATTCCCAAACTACCCTTGAGGACAAAGTTAGTTAGAAAATTCACACGATAATATATAATAATACGTATATTAACCGGGAAGTATGATTCCCGGGTCGTTATTCCCCAACGATTTATGAAATTGAGACCACGTTTGTTGTTCGGACAATGATTTGAATTGGTTCGAAGTTGATTTGTTTTCTAAAATCCTAAAAGTGAGCAAATTAAAAAGACAATTAAACCTAACTTTAATAACGGGAAATTAAACTTTAACTAAAAACGCAAAACGGGAATCCTAAACGGTGATTAAAAACCCTAAATTTCCAAAATTAAACCTAAAATGAATTTTTCTCTTTTAATAGACTCTAATTGACTAAAAAGTAAGTTTAAAGAAAACTAGAACAAAAACGGAATTGAAATGAGTTTAAAAACACAAAAAACGAAAACGGAAATGAATCCCGTTCTTTAAAAATTGAAATTTTGAAATTTTGACCCTACGAAAGCAAAACTAATTTTCCTAGAAGCTTTACGATAAAAGAAAATTTTCTAAAAAAGAATTATATTTTTTTGATTATTTTTCTATTTTTTATGATTTTTTAAAGTTTTTAATAAAAATAAATGTTTAAAAATACTAAACTAATTATAAAAATTCTGAAAAAATTATAGAAAGTAGATTGAACTAAAAGGAATCTAGGAAAAATAAGCTCGGGAACACAGCTTATCGAATAAGCTGCTAAATAAGCTTAAACAGCTTATTAACCAAATAGGACTAAAACGTATACAAATAATAAATTTTGTAAAACTAGAATGAAAAAGACCCCAGGGCACGTTGGTTAGAGGTGTCTGGTGTGAGGCATTTATAAAGGTTGAGGGTGTTGAGGTCGGGGGTTCGAGCCTTGCTCACCCCCGATTTCCACCTTTCCTTTTTTTTGAAAACTTATAAAAGCAAAGTTTTAGAAAAGCTGAAAATAAGCACTTTTAATAAAAGAAACTTTTATGGAAACTCAAGAAATAAGCTGGAAAATGGGTTAAAAGACAGAAAAACAACTAAAACAAATTTTTTTTTGGCTTTTCAAAATTTTAGAACTCAAAAAGCTGAAGTAAGCTGAAACCTAAGAACAAAAAGCACTTTTATACTAATCCTAACCTAATAAGCTAGTTTAAATAGAAAATAAACAAAGAAAAACAAGTCATAAGCTGAAAATTCAAATAAGCTTTTAAACACTAACTTAAAATCAAACAGCCTGAAAAGGCAACTTCAAGCTTAAAATTAAGCTTATAAATGGATCCTTAGGCCAAGAAGCTTATTACCTACTTAAAGCACAGCTAATAAGCTACTTAGAATTGCAAACCAAATTCATTTTGAAAAACAGATAAGCAAAGAAAAAGCACTATGAAAAAGCTACAGGCTACTCTTGGTATTTTTGGATTTTTAATGAAAAAGCTAATAAGCTAACACTACTGACTTAATAAGCTCAATACTAATTTAAACTAACATATTAAGCTAATTAGGACAAGAATTAAACAAAAGCTTAAAAGAAATAAGCAATTAAAACTCTAAAAAGCACTTAATAGAAACTGACAACCAAACAGACCCTGCAGGGATCTTTGAGCTTATTTTTCAATAAGCTCTTGGATCCTTGTAGGGAAATGGCTTATGCAAGCTTACTCTACAACTAATAAGCTTCCAAAAACAACTTTTGGAACAAGGTTTGAAAATCAATTGCTTATTGAAAAAGCCTATTGAAAACAGCTTTAATACTCAGATTATGCTGATTTTTGAAAAGACAAAAGTACTATTTTGCAGCTTAAATTTAGATGACAAAACAAGCTAGAATTTAAAAACTAATTGCAAACTTGTAAACTATGATATATAAGCTACTTCTATGCTGAAAATTAAAACCTAACACCTATTTTAACCTTCTGAAAATGAAGCTAGAAAATGACCTTTATCTGTTTTATCTATCAGATGCAAATAACACAATTTGAACCAAAATTTAGACCTGTGAATGCAGGTTTTGAAACTTGGCATAAACACTTACATTAGCTAAAACCGGAGATAGTTTGATTAATGAAACAAGCTTAAACTAAAAATTCTTACATACCTAAGCTATGATCACATATTCAAATTGACAATCCTATAACCTTAATACTTGAAATATAAACCTTATAATCCAATTTTACCTGACTAAAATTACTAAACTCAGCTTATGAAATAAGTATCAATGACCTTAACCCATACTTGAAACCAAACTGACCCATTTTACACTTTTGCCAAACACCCCTTTAACAGTTTAAAAATCTAATTAAGTTTGTGAAATTAAAAACTAATGATGAAAACTTAAAGACCAGATATAGAACAGCTTATTTATCAACTAATTAACAACTAAAAACACCCAAACATGATCAAAATGATAGAATCAAAGCTATGCTTAATATTTTTGGTTTTTATTGATTTATAAGACAAAGTGAAAAACTAAGATTTACACTACTAAAGCTAAAAACAGATGATAAAACATAACCAATAAGCACTATGAGATAGAATTAAGAACAAATAAGCTAGACTATAAGCAGAATATAAGCATATGCAAAATTAAAGCGAAGATACTTGAAAATTAAAGGAAACTTACAAAAGCCTTAGCTAAACAAAGGCAATAGTGCTTAAAGAGCATTCAACAGCTCTAGCTTATCACAAGGATGAGCTAGTAAGGTCCTATGAACTCATCCATGGCTAGTTCATCATCCAAAAAGCTTAATCCATCCATAGCATAGGTATTAGTCTGTTTTTAAAGGTTTAAGTAGATTAAGTGACTTATTTGAGCTTAATCTTAGCTTAAAGACTAAGATGATCTTATAAAGAGCTTTTGAGAGCTTATGACTGATTTGAGAGCTTATAGAAGAGTATAGTAAGTAAAAATAGATTTTATAAGGTAAACTTTATTTTTATTGATTAAAAACATATTACAAGCTTGAAATTTAAACTACAAAAGCTTAATAAGACATTACATTTAAAAAGAAAGTTACATAAGCTAAAATTCTATAAGCTACTAAAAACTAAAAAACAGGAAAAAGAAGATGCCTTCATGTGTGTGAGTGAGGTCTTTATATAGCACTTGAGAGAAGCTTCTAGGCTCAAATTCTGTTATACGCTCCCTTTCATCCTGGCCCTTCAATTATTAGCAATGATTGGATCATAGTTTATGTCCGTTGGATTAATTGAGTGAGCACACGGATTGCCAACGTGGCATTCCGTGTGTCAGACTCATTGTGCTTCTTTTGTACTCACTTTAGTGCAAAATCCCAAGTCCTTGTGTGTTTCTTTCCATGCCCGCATGTCATTCTTGTGGGGGATTGACCAATGAAAGCTCCTAAATGACGTTTTTCCTTGCCATGTCAGTGCTTGGTACTTGAATTATGCTGCCACATCACCAATTTTGATTTACCCCTTGATTAGAGTGAGGTAAATTGCGAGAACGACGATGAACAGTGAAAACTACTTTTCCCGCGTTTTTACTTTTTATAAAAGGGGTGGGTGTTTGACTCGGGTTATATTCGTTTGACTTCGGGCTTATATAAAAAAAGTTGGGCCAAGGGTTATGGTTTTGGGCTTGGTAAGGTTAACAGGTTTAGGATTTGGGTTTTATAAGGAGATAACGACCTTATCTCTTTATAAAAAGAGATAACGGTTGTTAGGGTTTTAGGGGTTATTTTTGCAATTTAGTTTGACTTGAAGGGCTGTTTTGGGAATTTTTAGGATTTGTCATTTAGTGAGTTGACTTTGTTGACCAAGGGTTGACTTTTGTTGACCTTTGATAGCATTCTTCCGGCTCTTGTATTTTCTTTCCTTTCCCGTGTCCGTGTTTGTCCGGTTTTGACCGTTTTCTTGTGATATTTGCATTATCCATACCTACACAATCACAAAGACAAAATAAACAATATACAAGTATTTTAAGCACAATTTTGTCTTTTATGGGTCATTTTTGATATAAAACAGATATGTGTTTTCACACATATCAAAATTCCCCAAACTAAATCTTTGAAAAGTAGCAAAGACTTTTGTGGAGAGAGTTTAGAAATCACAAGTTTTAAAACACCCTATTTTCCCATTTTTATTTTTTTTCTTTTTTTATATATATAAACTTGGAATATTTCGACTTTCGTTATTTCCATAACTGTTAGGGATTATAGAACAAGATGCATTTCGATCCGAGAATGCCCCAAACCGCTCTCGCGAGTAGATGACCCAAAAAGGATAAATTATCGTCCCTGACTTTATAACTTTTCCAAAACCAAGCTTAAATTGAAATCACAGCTAAAAATCAGTAAATATGCTAACAATACTCATATTTGAACTTGTAACTTTTTTACTCCACGGACATTTATTATTTCTTAAGTGAATTTGCTGATTATTTTTGAATTTCAACAGGGATCCAACCGTTTTGCAAAATACTATGCCTGTCACGTTCCACCTAAGAATTATGAGTTTGAAGGCTGAGTTCATCCCATGTAGCGACTTTTGTCTGGCACATCCCACCTTGCGGCTATTTCTTGCTAAGTGACCAGGCCTGAACTAGTTTTTGAAACACCCCACAATAGACTAGTATCGAGACGCACGAGACTTTGGTTTCTCAAAAAACTCTCAGGTTTCAATTAGTTCAAAAGATATTTAAATTTAACAAAAAGAAAATCTATTTATAATTTAAACTTATATGTAACATAACATTTATGCAATTGTCACCCTCGACCTTTTAGATGGCTGCAACACTCGGTTGTGAGCTTGGCGAGATGCAACAAACTTTTATCTGTCCTTGATTTTTATTCTTACTTTGGGCTTTCTTTAGTAGACTACAATTCGGTTGTATAACGGCAAGAGGTAGTAACTTTTATCAGCCCACAGCTTTTATTATTATTTTTTAATTTTTCATTATATCATTCATCATCATTTTTTTTATTATAAAGAACGACTTCTTTTTGAAAAATTCAAGTATAAGTTTGAACGTAAGACTAAATTTTTTACAACTATATATTACATAAAAGTTGTTGATTTAGGTTTAATCTCAAAAACAGCATCGTTTATTAATCCGGTTAAGAGCTTTGGTGCGAACCTGTACAACGGCAGAAAAAAACCATAATTTACTACTTGAGCTCTTTTAGATTTCCCAACTAATCTCTTTAGCAATCCTACTAATACTTAACCTCTATCATTTTTCGTTTTAGCGAATGTCGCGAGACGGCTTAGCCTAAAAGTTAAGGGAACAAGGATAGAGCTCAACACGCTCTGATGAGTTAAAATTTACAAATTATTCTACCCCAGCAGTAAGTTAAAATTATGCAAAACACTATTTTATTTTTATTTGAAAAAATTTTAAAATTTGCATATTTTTGATATTTTTTTTTTTGTGGGGAAAACGGGTACGTATGAACAACGGGTTAAAAGGAGGGAAGTTCATACGAAAGATATCACTACCCTATACTAAAATCAAACATTGTCCTCAATGTTTCTAGCCTAAGACTTAAAAACCCCATACTAGAACTCAAAAAGGGGTCGAATGCATAACTCAAAATGAAGAAAAGTATCACAAAAATCTTAAGCCGTTTATTAAGTATGCTAAAGATAAATGTTAGTCGATAAAATTCTTTAGGATATCGGATTTCCCCAAACAAATTGCAAGAAAGGCTAGGAAGCTCGAGTGCGACATGGACAGAACAACGATCACGAGAGAGTCTTTAGGAAATTTTGGGTCAATCCTGCAAATAATCAAACAACGTACAAACAACAACAAGGAATTGGAATAGTACAAGCCTCCCACATCACAATATGAAAAAAGAAAGAAATAGAAAATGGATAAGCATGGGGTTAGACTGACTTCCACGAAGCGCTTTGTTTTTGGTAACCGAGTCACATAGCTTGACTCGATCCCCGAATTTATTCTGTCCTTGGAGTGAATGTGGAGATCTTGGACTACCTTGGGTGGTAAGTCCCTCGAAGTAATGCTTCACACGTTGACCATTCTCCTTAGGTTAGGACATCTGGTTGAGATAACTCAATGGTTCCGTATGGAAAAACGTTGGTGATGGTGAAAGGTCCTGACAGCTTTCCGGATTAAATCGTTGTGCATCCAACACCCCCCCCCCCCCCCCCCTAAGTTCAACTTGTAACTCATATGAAGCCAAGATATATTTTTAGACGGAGAGTGAAGAGTCCCCCCCCCCCCCCCCCCACCCATTAAAACTCGTCACAAATATTGAAATCGGTTTTCACTTTGAGTTCGTATCTTTGAGTCGTGAAGCTTCTTCGTCCTCTCTTTATAAATTAAAGAATTCTCGTAAGCTTGATCACGAAGCTCATTAAGTTCATTCAGTTGAAGCTTTCGGTGATCACCCGCGGTTTTAAGATCGAAGTTAGCATGTTTTAAAGCCCAATATGCTTTATGCTCTAACTCAATCGGTAAATGGCAAGACTTTCCGTATACTAACTTGTAAGGCGTACAACCAGTCGGTGTCTTAAAAGCAGTATGAAATGCCCACAGAGCTTCATCTAATTTGTCAGACCATAAGGTACGGTTTTCTCTAACCGTCCTTTCTAGAATACGTTTTAAACCTCGATTGGACATCTCTACTTGACCGCTCGTTTGAGGGTGATAAGCGGTAGCTAGACGATGTGTGACCCCATACTTAGACATTACTTTAGCAAACTGATCGTTATAAAAATGGGTCCCACGATCGCTTATTGTAGCTCTTGGTGTTCCGAATCGGGCAAAAAGGGATTTCAAAAACTTTACTACAACTCTAGCATCATTTGTGGGGAGAGACTTTGCTTCAACCCATTTCGAAAGATAATCAACGGCTACGAGGATGTATTTATTTCCTGTTGAAGACGGAAATGGTCCCATGAAATCAATACCCCATACATCGAAAATTTCATAAACTTGGATAGCGTTTTGAGGCATCTCATCTCGTTGTGAAATTTTGCCTTGTCTTTGACACGTATCACAGGATTTGATCATCGTATGGGCATCTCGATATATGGTAGGCCAAAAGAAACCGGCATCAAATACTTTTCGAGCAGTGAAATTAGCACTATGATGGCCCCCAGTGGGTCATTCATGACAAGCTTTGAGGATCTCAAGAGCTTCTTGCCCATGCACACACCTTCGAATGATTTGATCCACACAAGTACAAAAAAGATAGGGATCGTCCCAGAAATAATGTTTAACATCCTTAAAAAACTTCCTCTTTTGTTGAGTTGACATTCCTTTGATGATAAAATTCTCAGCATGGTAATTTGCATAGTCTGCAAACCATGGGGTATTTTCACTAGAAATAACTCCAAGAGTTTCTAAAGGAAAATGTTCATTTATGACTTTATTTTCTAACACATCCTTATGAGGATTCTCAAGTCTAGATAAATGATCTACCACAAGGTTCTCACTTCCTTTTTTTATCACGGATGGTGATATCAAATTCTTGTAGGAGAAGAACCCACCAGAGCAACCGATCAACCGCGGCTTAGCGTCTTGTTTGTTCATAAGTACTTTAAAGCCCGAGTGAATCCGTATACACTATGCATTGTGGATAAGACACTATATGGCCAAAACTTTTCAAAGCATACCAACGGCAAAGCATTATCCTTTTTCCGTGGTAGTGTAATGAATATGAGCTTCAGTCATAGCTTGCTACATAATGTATAGGCTGAAAATGCCTCATCTTTCGTTGTCCAGGAACTGCAACTGCACCATCGCGAATCACTTGTCATCACACATGAGTCGAGATAGTAAGATCCAATCCGGTACAACAAAGATAGGAGCTTCCGGTAAGCTGTCTTTTTAAGAGTCTGAAAAGCACATACAATCTTTCAAAAATCACCAACGGTGTTTTTCCTTCACAAGAAGGTGGGTCATTGTCCTAGCAATTTTAGAAAAGTCTTGGATCAAACGCGGTAAAAACGCTGCATGTCCTAAGAAACTCCACAAGACCTTTAAACTTGTAGTCGGGTGAGGAAAGCTTAGCGATAACATCGACTTTAGCACAATCCGACCTCAATTCCTGCTTTTGTAATTTTATGCCTACACAATTCCTTCTTTTACACATAAATGACACTTCTCTCCAATTAAAACTAAATTCGTGTCTCACACCGTTTAGCATCCTTTTCTTAATTGGAAAGGCATGAATCGAAACTATCTCCCAAAAAACTGAAAATCATTCCATATACACTTCCATGGTCTTAATTCATCATATCATGGAATATGGCCATCATACACCGTTGAAAAGTATCGGGAGCATTACACAAGCCAAATGGCATGCGTCGGTACGCGAAAGTTCCATACGGGCATGTGAAAGTAGTTTTCTCCTGGTCTTGGGATCTAATGGATTTGGAAGTATCCCCCGAAAATCCGTCTAGAAACAATACAAACTCATTCCCTAGTCTAATCTTTCGATCATCTGATCCATAAACGGTAATGGGAAAATGAATCTTTCGAGTCGCTTCATTTAATTTCCTTATAGTCGATACAAACTCTCTCATTCGGTAACTAAAACTGCGAAATTAATTTATTTTCTTCATTACAACGACGTTATTCCACCTTTTCTTATGAACATAATGCACTGGACAACCCATGGCTATCAGAAATCCGGGTAAATCATTCCAGCATCAAAGAAGTTTTTAGGACCATCTTTTTTGATTACCTCATGAAATATTTTGGGTTAACCCGTCTTGACTCTGAACCGTAGGTTTGTAATCAACTTCCATCAGGATTTGATGTACAAAAACGAGGGTCGATACCCCTTGATGTCGTATCTCCAAGCAATGCCCTTTGTGAGATGTGAGCACTTTTTAAAAGAGCACTTTTTCACTTTTTAAACCTTTTGCAATAATAACTGGTAACTATCATTTCCTTCCAAAATGCATATTCTAAGTGAGACGCAATCTTTTAACATCTAATTCCGGAGGCTCTTCAAGCTTCAATGGTAGATTTTGCCTCGGTCATTCACGTTGTTTTAAGGTCATCCGGAGGAATTGAAACGGGTTTATTATTTAACAATTTTTCAATCAAACAAATATCTTCTTCGGATTGCAATCCGTCATAATCAATTTCCGGTTGAAATCGAAATCATCCTGAAGATATGCTCAATTTCTTCCAAAATGAATCGGAAGTAAAATGGATCAGACGTGGGTGGGATTTGTCACCCGAAGAATTAGAAATCCTAGCAATTCCGTAGCATACTCTCATAAATTGCCATCAATGATGTCAATTCGTTTACCGATTTGTCAATGTAAAGGAGTTTCTCGTGGTTTGATCTAGTTAAAAGTGAACTGCTTCGCTATCAACCTGAACGGGTTTATTTCCTCTCCATAAACACTAATTAAGCACTACCGACTCTTAGAAAGGATCTCCCAAGTATGAGAGGCAACTCGAGGATCTCTTCGAAATCGATAACAAAAAAGTCGGTAGGAAAATTAAATTTTTCCAATTTGACAAAAACATCTTCGGCGAGTCTTTAGGATAAGTAATTGATCGTCTCTAACTCCTAAATCATCAGATTGGTGTAAGTCATCGAGAAAGCTTTTTTCCAAATAAAATAGGCATAAGATTTATGCTCGCAACCAAGATACGCCAAGGCGTGGCATACCTCATTCCTGGGAAATTACATGGAAATAAGAACCATGCCAGGATTCTCAAACTTTTCGGAAGCTTTTGAGAAGCATCGCCAGCAATTCCTCGTTCAATGAATCTTAGCCAACTCAAGCAACTTTTCCTTTCATGAGCAAACTCTTAATCGTAAGAAAAATCTTCGGGAACAAAATTAAAGCATCTGCGAGACTAATGTCCGAAGCGCAAAACTTGAAAGATTTTGAAGATCTTCTCCATTGATTCGAAGCATGTCATGGGACTTTTGATCATACACGTCGTGAAGGGTATGGGATATTTGGCTTAGGTAAACTTTTCGGAATATCGATGTTGGTATAGGAATGCGTTTAGTGAAGTCCGTCAGAACATCGGTTCTGAATAGAAATGGGGATAACCGGAGGTGGGATTTAAGCGGTACTTCCTTAGAAATTTGTTTGCTCTTTTATCCGTTGTCTTCCTACGGTTTCTCAGTCCACTAAATTTTTTAGGAGAAGAATAGTAGAATCGAGGTCCCCTCATAACAACACCACTTCGAGTAGTATTGCTTTCATCTCATCTCCCCTTCGGGTTTGGAATGGTGTTACTACGAAAGAGTAACCCGAAGTTGAAGGCTTAGTTTTGGAAACAATCCACACAAATCATGATTTGCAAATTATTTAGAAAAGTGTTTTGTTGATTCACATGAACGCCTTGATGAGATTTTATCGTGTTATGATTTTCATTCATAGGTCTCCTTTCAACGATTGATTAACTTTGCATTTCTTAACATCTGATCATTATTCCTCTTGTAACTTGAAAAATCATTTAAAATCTCTTGTTGAACTTGATTATTAATGGCACTTGAAAAAGGTGGTTATTGAAATCCCTTAGTTTTGAAATTAGAGCATCGATATTTTGATTTTGAAAACCTGATTTTTCCATGAAAATTATTTCCCGATATAGTTATTCCCATTAAACATGATCTAATTAAACCTATTTTGAACCGATTGATTTGCACCGAGCAAGAACCTGGTGGTCCATTTGATTAAAAACCCTAAAACCCCCCACGGGTTTTTGGAAGGTTTAGCTTGATTGTAACTACCCTAGTCGCACAAACACTAGCCTATTGTTGTCGATAGCTGGACAATATACCAAGAATAGCCCCACCAACAAGTAACACAAATTCCCCTGCACCGCTTTAACCGAAGCGGAGTGACACTTTTTAGAAACAATCTTCGACTAAGGTCGAAGAGTTGATCCGCAAGCTTATCAATTCTCTCATACCGTTTTACAAGAAGTATCAATAATCCTAGAAGCATTTGGTTTATCCATGATAAACGTACTTTTGATTTGTTCTCAATTATGGTAAAGCATCTCTAGTCCGATTTACTCAAAAGAGATTTCCACCGCAACGGCATTTAAGAGTCATGTTTCATTTTCGTTTTAAAAACCATTGTAAAATGTAGTCAACTTGAAAGTTACCTCCAAGAAATCCGGATGGGGGCATGCTCTAAAGACAACTCTTAAATCGTTCCAAGCTTCACTAAAAGTTTCCCACCCCAATTTTGTGTAAAACGAGAAATTTCATTTTTAAGTGTGTGTTTTTGAAGGAGGGAAAATTGGTATGACGACTTGGTAACGAATCTTTCCCCAAAGTCAAGATTTAATTTGTGTGTTCTTCTCTACGAATTTTTAGGCGCTCCCCGAGCGTATATGAAAACATCATAAGCTTTATCACATCGTTAGCAACATTCTAAATCGTAAAGTCGAAGTAATCCTTTTAAAACTAATTAATAAAGGAGCATGAGGATTATCGTTTTCACGACCGTTAAAAAACGGTTAGCTTAACCAACTGAAGCAATTTCTTCTAATCTCAAAAAGATCGATCATGGAATTCTGGTAAAACAATAGCTGCTCACCCGTTAAAATACCCTTCCTTGGGTCACGGAAAGGCCCCTCCTCCATAGGTTACGTCCTGCCATGAGTTGGCAACAAAAGTTCGAATGCTCGGTTCGAACTATGTTAGAAACTTGTCTTCTCCCGACTTCTTGGAATTGTGACGTTTAAAAAAAAAAAAAAAAATTAATAATTAGAACTCTATGCGCATGCACTATTGAAAAGTAAAATTAGAAAAATAAGGGAAAATATTTTGGATTTTTCTAAAGTTTATTCACAATCTAATTTTAACGGACAACGAGAAAGACAACTTGAACCAAATAATCAAACTTACTTCACGGTAGCTCTTAAAAATTTGACTTTTAAGGTGAGCCGTATCTCGTAAGTGACACAAATGGTAAGTTTTTAAATCTTAAATTCGAGTTGGGAACTTATTATGATAATACCTCAATTGAAGGTATTATTTGTTGGTGTTCTTTTACCAACTTTGTAACTTTTTAAATTGAAAGAGAAAATATTTTTGTATTTTTTTTTTTAATCTTCTACGTTTATACTAAAAAACGAAAAGAAAAATGATTTTTTTACTTTTATACTTTATAAATATATATATATATATATATAATATATAAAATTATCAATATATAATATATATATATATATATATATATATAATTATGATTTTCTTAAAAACGTAACTTTCGAAAAACGAAAGGTCTCCAAAACACTATCAACAAACTTCAAACGAAAGAATCTAATCACAAATCCCCGCAACGCGCCAAAAATTGATTCTCGTCAATTTTTAACACACGTAAAATAATAATATTAATACAAAGAAAATTACCATTAACCCTTTAAGACAAAGGTAAAAGGAAACTCATAAAATATAAATAAATATAATATAATTTTACGTATATTAACCGAAAAGATGATTCCCGGTCCGTTTCCCCAACGATTTGTGAAATTGAAACCAACGCTTTTGTTCGTAAAGTGAAAAACAATGATTTTAATGAGAAACAATATTGATTTTGATTATCACCTTTAACAATTAAAATTAATCTAAAGCACTAGCACTATTAAGCATGAAAACAAACAATGGGAATTTAAATTCAAACTAAAAACGCAAAACGGGAACCTTAAACGGAAGTTAACAAACCCTAAAATTTGTAAAAGTAAACCTAAATTGAAGTGTTCTTTTAAATGGACTTAATTGACTAAAAATAATTTAAGAAAACAGAACAAAAACGGAGTTGAAATGAGCGTTAAAACACGAAAAATGAAAACGAGAACGAATCCCGTTCTTTAGAAAACGAACTTTTTGTAATTTTAAACCCTACGAAAGCAAACTAATTTTCCTATGATCTTTTAGATAAAAGACAATTTTTTCTAAAAAAGATTATATTTTTTTTGATTATTTTTCATTTTTATGACTTTTTAAAGTTTTTAATGAAAATAAATAATTAAAAATACTAAATTAACTCTAAAAATTCTAGAAAAATGACAGAAAATAGCTTGAACTATCTAAATCCTAGGAAAAATAAGCCCGAGATTGAAGCTTATAAAATAAGCCACGAAATAAGCTTAACAACTTATTGGGCTTATAAAGCCAAAATGAATATAAAGAATTTATTGTGCAAGTAATGGTTGGATGAGCTATTGAAGCAAACTGGTAAGACGTGTGTATTGTGTGGGTGAGGTCGTGGGTTCGAATCTGGCAACACCTTTTTGCATTTTTTTTATTTTTGCAAACCAAAAGCTAAAAGCTGTAGAAGAAGCTTTTTAAAGCACTTTTAATGAAAGAAGCTTAAGCTAAAACTCAAAGATAAGCTCTCAAAAAGCTTATTAATAAGCTGTTTACAGGAAATGAGCTTTTGAGCTCTAAAAGCTTAATTTCACTAAAACACTTGCACACAATTCATTATAAGCTCAAATGCAATTCTAAAAGCTATCCTGGAAAGCTAATGATGTCTACTATCTAATTTTAATAAGCTAATCTAAGCATTAACACTTTAAGCTAACTAGATTTGAAGATCTAAAATGCAAACTCAGAAGTAAACTCTAAAAGTGCAAAATCAAGTTAAGCTAAAAAGCTCATTAAGCTATACTAAACCTTGAGCTTTTGCAAACTTATCAAACAACTATTAGACTATGAATTCCAATTATAAAAATAACTACTATAAGCTAAAATTCTAGGATTTAAAGCTTAAGGACAGATACTACTGTTTTTGGTCTTTTTGGATTTTTAATGAACTTTTAAAAGCAAATGTACCTAAGATATTAAGCTAGAAATTTGAAATTAAGTCTTAATCTAACTTATCCTATATCTAATCTATAAATCTACTGAGTTTAAATCAAAAACTATTCAAACAATCCAAATTTTTGATTTAAAAAGACCAACAGTATTAACTTATTGTTAATCCTGCTGGTGCAATTGACAGATTGGTTAAACCAAAAATGCAGGTGACCAAGGTGGTCAAACCTGCAATAGACACACTCAAAGAGTGTGTCTAAATACTTAACAAGCAAAAACTACACCTAGGAAAGCTAGGATTAAAAATCTCAAAGATCTAAAAGAACAAAAAGCTCCCCTGGTGCACAGTCAAGCAAAATAAGCCAATAGATGTTTTTAAGCTTAAACTAACTTAGCAAAACTTTTTAAAACTTAATCAAATATGCAAACAAAGCTGACCAAAGAAAATTTACCCATTCACTTTGACTTTTTGAGGTCAATTAGCATTAATCCAAACACCCCTTTAAACTATAGCAGATTTCATTAAGGCTTAAAACTAAAAATCCAATTAACTAATCCTTATTACCAGATAAAAACTAGCTTATATTAGACTTAACAAACATAAACTAATCACTAATTAAGCTGAGATTAAAGATCTACACTAATGCTAACTAATTTTTTTGGTTTTTATGATTTTTAAGTCAGAAATGAGAATACTATGATCTATAACTATTAAGCTAACAACAGATTAAGAATAATAACTAATAAGCACAAAAAGATGATATAAGACTCAAATAAGCAAGTTAAGCACACAAATTAAACTAATAAGCAAATAAGCTAACATTGAGCTAAAATTTAAATGACAAAGGAATTTAAAGGAGAACTTACAAATTGCTTCAGCTTAACAGAAGCTTATAGGCTCATAGAGCTTATCAACAGCTCTGGCTTATCATAGATAAGCCAGTAAAATTCCATGGAAGCCCTTCCATAATTGGCTTCCCTTCCAAAAAGGCGATTTAAGTCAAAAGCTTAAGGTAATTAAGTTTAACTGATTTTAAAGCTTCATTATGATTAAGGCTTGATTTAACATGCTCAATCTCAAGCTTATAGACTTGAGAGAGCTATTAAGAGCTTATAGTAGCTTATGAGTAATAGTAGAAGATAATTTAACTTATTTAGAACTTATAAGTAGAGTAAGAGAGATTAATAACATTTAATTTAAAAGCAAAAACTAAATTTCATTAACTAAAAACTTTGATCACATGATTGAAAAGAAAATTACAAGAGATTTAAACTGAAAATTATATTAACTAAAAATTAAGCTTAAAACTAGAAAATTAAAAGAGAGCTGCTGTGTGTGTGTGAGAGTGAGCTATATATAGTGCTCACCTGAACCTTCTAACCTCCCCTTGCTCTACACGCTCCCTTTTATTACCACCATATAATTTCTCAATCATTGGGGAGCAAATCTTGGCCCTTGGATCTCTTTGATAATCACACGGATTGCCAGCATGGCAATCCATTTTGAGACTCTCTTGTGCTTCTTTTGAGAGTACAATCAGTGTAAAACCAACATTCCCTTGTGCTATCTCTAGTCCACGTGTGCTCCTTGCTGGGCTTGATCAATGAGAATGACGTCTTTCCCACTCTTCCTTCTTCCCTTTTCTTTTCTTTCTTCCTCTTTCTTCCTACTTCCTCCTTTTTCCCCTCTCACTGTGCGCTTATAAATTCTTGGTATGTGTATTTTTCTTTCTTCCTCTTATCTTCTTTCCCCCCCTTCCTCACTAGTGCTTATCATTCTCTTCCCTTTCCTCGTTTATAGTTACGTATAAAATAGTGACGTAATGCATATATAATCCCTTTCCTCTGTCTTTCTCCTCCTTCTTCCCTCCTCCTTCATTTCTTTCCCCTCCCTCCGCATTTCTTTCCTACCTTTTCCTACTTTCTTCTCTCACTCCCTTCCCTCCCTCTGTCTTTTCCTCCCCTCCTTCCTTCCCATTTCTCTTTCCTTTCCTCCTTCTTTCCTTTCCTTCCCCTCCCTTCTTCCTCCTTTCCTTCTCTTCCCTTCCCTTCCCCTTTCCCTCTCCCTCCCCTTCCCCCTTTCTTCCTCCTTCCTTTCCTTCTTCTTCTGTTCTTCCTTTCCTCATTCATTTCCCCTTCTTCCCCTTCCTCTCCCTTTTCTTCTTTTCCCCCTTCCACTTCTTCTCTTCTTCCTTCTTCTTTCTTCCCCTTCTTTCTCATGTCTTTCATTCTTCTCGCCTTCTTCCCTTCTACTTTCTCCACTAGATTAAATGTGACCTTCCATGCGTGTACTATATCTCGGAATTACCATTCTACTCTTTTGCCCTTAATTGTGAAAAGCCCTTTGTTTTGACCATAGGTAATTTTAAAGACGAAGGATGAATAGTTAAAACAGACTTTCCCGCTTGATTTTTAACTGAAAGATAAAGGGTTAAGTTTGGGAATATGGCAAATTTAGTCCCTCTCTCTGCATTGTGTTTTTGTACTATAAAACCAAGTAGTGTAGTAGTATGAGAAGTGGCAAATTAGGTCCCTAGACTTTATAAAAAAGTTATGGATTAGGGTTTTGGGCCGGGTAAGGATAAATGGGCTTGGACTTTGTTGACCATGAGTTGACTTTTTGACTTTAGCTTCCAGCTCTTGTACACTCTTCCGTTCTCGTGTTCGTGTTTGCCCCTTTTTGATCGTTTTCATGTGATTTTTGCTATATCCGTACCTGCACACACAAAACATAAAAACAAGCATATCTTTGCTATTTTAGTCTGATTTGGGCTTATTTAGGCCCTTTTTAGGTATAAACGCATATAGTGTTTCCACATACAACTTAACCAGATGCATCCGAATCTAGGAGTTTAAAATAGTAATACCATGTCTCTGACTTTGAAATCTTTAATCCCCTCGAAGTCTAAGTCTTGCCATTTTCTAGGTTCCTTCCTTGTAGATCCAAGTGTTTTCTCAGTATGCTAACCTTAATTCCATCAATTCGTTAAGTTCCATGAAACTGTTTTTTGCTGCTGCTGTGAGATCCATATTACATTGTCTTAGCGCCCAATATGCTTTATGTTCGATCTCCACAAGCAAGTGACAAGCTTTTCCATAAACTAATCTAAAAGGTGTTCATCTTATGGGCGTTTTGTAGGCGGTTCTGAATGCCCATAATGCATTGTCCAGCTTTTCGAACCAATTCTTCGGATTATATCCAACTGATCTTTCTAAGATACGTTTATAATAGCTCTATTGGTTACTTCGGTTTTCCATTAGTTTTGGAATGATACACTATTTACAACTTAATTGAGTATACTAACTTCGTATTTTTGTAGGCTTTTCCAACTGAAGGAGTATTACCACAATATGTCCCCCGATCACTAATTAAAGCTTAGGAACTCCAAATCTTTCCAAAATAGCCTCTTAAAAATTAATCACTATGCGTAGCATCGTATCGTAAGGTAAGTGCCTGAGCTTCAACCCATTTTGATACGTAATCAACCGCCACTAAGATGTATTTGTTACCCTTCGAGTTACGAAAGGGTCCCATAAAGTCTAACCCCCACACGTCAAATACATCACATATCTGAATATTGTTTTGAGGCATCTCACTTCTTGATGATATGTTTCCTGGTCTTTGACATGCATCACATCTTATCACATAATCTTTGGCATCCTTAAAGATACTAGGCCAGAAGAATCCGGATTCGTAAATTTCCTTCCAATTACCGACACACTATGATGACCCCCAGTTGGTCCAGAATAACAATGTGTCAAGATTTCAGTAATTTTGTTTCCAGCAACACATCGTCTCATTATATTGTCTGGGCATAGCTTGAATGCGTATGGTTCATCCAAAAAATAATTCTTCACTTGAGAGAAAATCTCTTTCCTTTTTTTTCGGGTGTCTCAATTCGATGTACAATATTTTTCCAACGAGATAATTAACATAATCTGCATACCATGGTTTGTCGTTATTGATCTCGGTCTTTAATGCCATAAGATGTTCATCGGGAAATTCATTAGCGATCTCCTCTTCCGTGAATGTACTCAACTCTGGGTTTTTGAGTCTTGACAAATGATCCGCAACTAAGTTTTCTGCCCCTCTTTTATCCTTAATCTCGATGTCAAATCCTTAAAGAAGCAGAACTCACTTATACCTTGGTTTGGCGTCCCTGTTTACTAAACAAATACTTCAAAGCAGATTGATCGTGTAGACAATAGTTTTTTGATAAACAAGATAGGGTCAAAACTTATCAAAAGAGAAAACAACTGCAAGAAGTTCTTTTTCAATGGTGGTGTAATGTTCTTGGGCATTATTCAGGGTTTTGCTGGCGTAATAGATTGGTTTAAATTTCCCATCTATCCTCCGTCCCAAGACGGCTCCAACCTCGAAGTCACTAGCGTCACACATCAATTCAAAAGGCACATTCCAATCGGGCGAAATTATGATAGGCGCGGTGGTTAATTTTTCTTTTAAAATATTAAACGCCTTTTTGCAATCATCAAAAAAATCAAATTTCACGTCTTTCATCAAACTTTTTGTCATTGGTTTAGAGATCAATGAAAAGTCTTTTATGAATCTTTGGTAAAATCCAGCATGTCCCAGAAAACTTCTAACTCCTTTTATGTTTGTTGGGTATGGCAACTTAGCTATCACATCGATTTTAGCTCTATCGACCTCAATACCTGCCCTGAAATTTTATGTCCTAAAATAGTCCCTTCATTTACCATAAAATGACATTTTTCCCAATTCAACACCAGGTTAGCTTCTTCACGTCTAGCAAGCATTCTATATAAATTAGCTAGACAACAATCAAAAGAGTTACCAAACACCGAGAAGATCCTTGAATACTTCCATAAAGTCTTCCACCATATCATGGAAAATTGCTATCATGCGTCTTTGAAAAAAGTAGCTAAAGCTTTGCATAACCCAAAAGGCATTCTTCGGTAAGCAAAAGTCCCATAAGGACAGGTAAATGTTGTCTTTTCTTGATCTTCGGAGTGCTATTGGAATTTGGAATCAATCCTGAAAAATCCTCAAGAAAGAAATAATATTCATTCCTACATAAACGTTCCAACATTTTTAATCAATAAAGGGAAAAGGGAAGTGATCCTTTCTGAGTTGCATCATTAAGTTTATGATAATCAATGCATACTCGCCATCCTGTAACCGTGCAAGAGGGAATTAATTCATTATTATCATTCAGAACCATAGCATTCCTCCTTTCTTTGGCACAACGTGATAGGGCTAACCCATGAACTATCTGAGATTGAATAAATAAGCCCAGAATCAAGTAGCTTAACTATCTCGTTTTTAACCACATCTTGCACTTTCGGGTTTAAACGCCTTTGGGGTGGAATGAATGGTTTGAAGTCATCCTCTATTAGAATCTTTTGTGTGCAGTATGATGGACTGATCCCTTTGATGTTTGACATTTTCCAAGCAATTGCTCCTTTTCGTTTCTCCAATACTTGTAAAAGTAAATTTTTCTCCTTTTTGGATAATTCAGATGAGATAATTATAGAAAAGGATTAGTCACCATGCAGGTAAGCGTATTCTAAGTGGTTGGAAAATCCTTTCAACCAGTTTCTTTCATCAATCTCTATGCACTAGCCGAATAAAGTGTTCTCTTTTCCACTTCAACTGGTATAAGTAGTGTTTCCTTCACGAACTGATAACGACGAAACTTATAGACGTGATAACGCGTATTGGTTCTTTCTGATCTAGAATCCTTGTTGGTTTTGCATTCAGTTAACAGCCCATTCTAGGCAAATTCCGACGGATCAAATTGTTTTCCAGCCCTCTTGATAGAAACGAATCAGGTTCCTCGTTTGCCAGTAATTCTTGAGCTTCTACGTTGATTGTGTCGTCCAAATCATCAATCCCATAGCATTCATCGTCTTCAGTGGGCGGTCTCTTGATTGATTGATCTACGTCAAAGATCACTTCGTCGTCTCCAACCCTTAGCGTTATTTTTTTGAGTAAATAACGACAATCATAGTTGAGCGGTTTGTCTAAAAAACGGTCCTTCCTAAAATAAATATACTCCTTTGAATTCTTCGGGCATATTCCAAGATAACGAAATCTATGGAAGATAATTTATCACATTATAAGCACATTTTCAATCTTCTCACGTAATAAGATTGATCTATCCGCCAGTTCTAACTCATCCTAGTAGCCTTTGTTCACCTAACCTTAAGTTTTCATATATTGTATATAGCCTCAAACTTATGCTAGACCCTAGATCTGCTAAAGCGTTGTTGATATGCAATTGGCCAATGTCACAAAGTAAAAATCCCTAGGTCTTTTTCTTTTGATGGAAGCTTGTTTAATAATACTGTTGAGCACCTTTCATTCATAGTTATCATATAAGCTTCTTCGAGTCTGGCCTTATTTGTCAGCAAACCTTTAAGAAATTTAGCATACTTTGGCATTTGGGCTAGGGCCTCGATGAAAGGCAGATTTATGTGGAGCTGCTTCAAGTTTTCTAAGAACTTCTTCTGTTGAGCCTCTTCTTTTTCCTTCCTTAATCTTCAAGGAAAGGAATAATTGCGTTTGGGTCTTAATTTAGAAGTTGGGCAAAAGGTTCACTGGCTTTCTGAAGTTGATCATGGTTGAGGACTTCAACTGATTCAACTGGTTTGTCATGATTTATTGTATGAGGTCCTCGGTATGAACGCTGGTGTCATTATTTTAAGCATCTTGAGTCGTAGTTTTTCCTCCTCTAGTAGTTACTCCTTTAACTTCAAAATCTACCATTAGAGTATTATTGATCACTTTTAACAATTCCTCTACCCCAAATCTGAGCTTAATTAATGAATTGTTCATTTCTTTAAATAAGATCTCGTTGGTAGTTTGGAAATCATAGATGAATGCCCACATCTCTTCATGTTTGCGTTTTCCTTCACCAATGATCTGTATAACATCTCCACCATCGCTAACATTTCTTCTTGGATAGGTAAAGTGCTATGGATGAAGTCCGAATCGATTCCTAAAAAGTAAGACATTGATTCACAGTAAAGCAATTTCAAGGGGGAATAATAGACTGCAAAAATATATTAAACTTTTTTCATACGCCGTAACAAAGAATTGAAATTACTCGTCATGCTGATTAAACGAATACGATGTATTGACAAAGGTTGTATACGTTCTATTCAATGATCAAGGATACACCGTATCGATTGTCCCACCGGAGCAGTTGTATTAGCAAAATAATAAACAATTAAATATGCAGCAAATAATTAAACTAATTACACTAAACAATTTACGGCTACTTTCTAAAGGTTTATAACTAATCTAAAAACCCAAAAACATAAATAAAAAATCAAGATTAAAATTTACTCACCTTGGACAGCGACGCCAAAACTTGATGTTGTCGTTGTGTGGTGTATATTTTTTTATGATGCAAGTTTAAATTTAAATTTTGCCGACTTAACCCAAAAACAACACTTTACTGGCAGTGTACCCAGTACGTGGTAAATTTCGTGTAAGTAGGGTGTCGAACACTTGAAGCGAGGTTAAATCTCTTAATTTATTAATATTTTGGTTTACTAATCTAAGTTAATTCTAATCTAAGTCAAACCTATGCTAATCCTATGTTAGTTCTAATCCTAATTCTAACAGGTAAAAGGTGTTTCAGCTTGAGAGACTTGCACGAGGTTTAGTTATCTAACCTAGGGTTTTGATGACAAGTAAAGCAATAAACACACACAAGAAGACAAACAAGCTGTCAATAACTAATGTAAAAAAAATGTATCAACCATGAATAATCCGATAAAAGGAAGGTTTTTTTATTTAGTGAAATGATTTTCTTATCTCGAAGGGGCATATCAATCCTAGAACTTAGCTACTATCTTCCTAAGACCTAGGACAGGAGCAAGGCTAAACTCTAATCCTGTCACAATATATGCATAGTAACCGCATAAAATCAAGCATATTGTTGATTATAATCAAATCAAGGAAAATAATAATGTGCTCTAACTAAACCCCTAGCGCATGGAGACCTTACCCACTTACTGCTTAACGCTCTTTAAATACTAAGTAGTCCCACTGTTTAAAGTCTTTGCCAATTAATAAACAGTACTTGTTTGTACCAATGTCACCTTATGTCCATCTAAGCTCACAAGTCAAAGGCAAATATAGGTCAATATTTTGTGATCCTATGATTCTAGATATATAAATTCAATATGGAGAGCTATCCCAGACTCTTAGCCTATGCCCAAACAACACCGAAGTTGCAGCGTATTAAATATGTAGGACTAGACCCAGTTGAATGATAAGTCTTATACTTAAACATGTAAACGAATATAAATTGATAAACATAAACAACAATCAATGATAAATTAAGCAATCAAGATAAACAAACCAAACATTAGATCTTCATAAACATGGCCGAGACCTAAAGGTATCAGCCGATAGTCATTGTATAAATTACAACACGGTTTAATGTCACAAGAATGTAAAAAAACTCATGGTCTTTTTCTTTGCTGGAAGCTTGTTTAACAATTACTGTCTGAGCAACCTTTTCTAATAGTTATCGTACAAGCTTCTTCGAGTCTGGCCTTATTTGTCAGCAAACCTTTAAGAAATTTAGCATACTTTAGCATTTGGGTTAGGGCCTCGATGAAAGGCAGATTTATTTAGAGCTGCATTAGGTTTTCTAAGAACTTCTTCTGTTGAGCCTCTTCTTTTTCATTCCTTAATCTTCGAGGAAAGGGAATAAGTGGCATTTGGGTCTTATTTGAAGGCTGGGCAAAAGGTTTCACTAGCTTTATAAGGTGAGTCATTGGTGAGACATCATGCCTGATTCAACTGTATTATCTGATTTTATTTTTTAATGAGGTTCCTTCCTCGGTATAAACGTTGTCGTCATTATTTTGAGCATCTTGAGTCGTAGTTTTTC
Organism: Tanacetum coccineum; assembly: GCA_026074375.1. NCBI lineage: Eukaryota > Viridiplantae > Streptophyta > Magnoliopsida > Asterales > Asteraceae > Tanacetum > Tanacetum coccineum. The sequence continues at coordinate 9,479 of BQNB010022037.1, read as the reverse complement.
CTCCTCTAGTAGTTACTCCTTTAACTTCACAATCAATCGTTGGAGTATTATTGATTACTTTTAACAACTCTTGTACCCCAAATCGGAGCTCAATTAGCAAATTGTTTCTTTCTTTAAATAAGATCTTGTTGGTTGTTTGGAAGTCATAGATGAATGCCCTCATCTCTTTGTATTCGCGTTTTCCTTCATCAATGAACTTGTAAAACATCTCCTCCATTGTTAACTTTCTTTCCGGATAGGTAAAGTGATATGGACAAAGTCCGAATGTTGTTCCTAAAAAGTAAGACATGATTCACAGTAAAGCGATTCAAGGAAAATAGACTTTCAAAAATATATTAAACTTTTTCCAATACGCTGTATACAAAGAATTAAATACGTCGTATTGCTGATTAGAACGAATACGCTGTATTGGACAAAAGGTTGGATACGCCGTATTCAATGGTCGTGGATACGCTGTATCGAGTTGTCTACCAGAACAGTGTATTAGCAAAACAATTAAGCAATTAAATATGAAGACAAACAATTAAACTAAATTACACTAATTAATTTTACGCTACCCTAAGGTTTAATCTAATCTATAAACAAACATAAAATAAAAATTAAGATTAATTTTCACTCCCCGGCAGCGGCGCCAAAAACTTGATGTGTCGTTGTGTGGTGTATAATTTTATGATTCAAGTTTTAAATTTATATTTTGCCGACTTAACAAAAAACAACACTTTAACGGGCAGTGTACCCAGTCGGTGGTAGACTCATGGTAAGAAGGGTGTCAAACACCTGAAGCTGGTAACATCTCGTCAAATATTAATATTTTTGGTTATCTAATCTAATTTAAATTTAATCTAAGTCAAACCCTAAGCTAATCGTAATGTTAGTTTCTAATCCAAATTCTAAATAGTAAAAAGGGGGTTTCAGCCTGAAGAGACTGGCACGAGTTAGTTATCTAACCTAGGGTTTTTTGATGACAAGTAAAGCAATAACACACACAAGAAGAGACAAACAAGCGTCCAAGACCTAATGTAAGAAAAACATCAACCATGAATAATTATATAAAATGCAGGTTTTGTTTTATAGTGCTATGATTGTCCTAATCTCGGAATGGTCATATCAATTCCTAGACTTAAGTGTTACTATCTTCCTGGTATGAGCTTAAATACACAAACCTTTTACCTAATAAAATAAGCATTAAAAGACCAATAATGACCAAAAATAGAAAAAAATGCAGTGTATATGTGTGTTTGGGTTGTTATGTCTTGCAGGAAATGGATATGTTAAAAATGGACCAAACAAGTAAAAAAAGACAAAATACTAGCACGGGAATGGAAGAGTAAAAGAAATCGAGACCGAAGGCGTGTACATCCTTAGCAGGCCAACCCGTACCTATTTTATTGGGCTGGGTCAGCCCATTGGCCTATAAACCTAAGCCCTAAATCTGTTTATATAACTAAGTCCAAATCCATTTCCTAATAATCCAATTCCTGGCCTAATTTATAACAAAAGCCCAATCTGGTCCATGACATGTATAAACACACGGGTCAAAGGTCCAAGTGATACTCGGTCAAAGTTACTATGTATCAACCAAGTACTCATTCATATTGCTTCTAAAAGGATTTGTTGACACCACTGACACATTTAGGAGCCACGCTGGTAATCCCCAACAAAATCATTGGATGATGGGACGTGTACTAGATCCAACGGTCAAGATTATGTGATTTAAGCAGTTTATTGTGGATGCCACGATTAAAGGATGTGGAGCGTCCAGTTGGGCTAGAAGTTTACCTCACGCCAATAAAAGGAGTGCCTCACTCACCTTCACAGAAGCAAGTATCTATGTACGAGTAGTATAAGATTACATATAGCTTTATTTTTTCTACTTATTGTTCTTATTTTAATGAAATTTCCTTTTAAACAATGTAATTTCATCTTTTCATTAATGCAAATTTAGTTTACCTAAATCATGTCCTTCAAATTCTGTTTTACTTTTAAGCAATTAAATTTCAAAATGTGTTTGGATTCATTAAAGCAAAGTTCAAAGCCTTTTAATACCTGATAAGTTTTTACTAAATCAGCTAAGCTTTCTTTGATAGCATTGTTTCATTAAAAAGTTCACTTACCTATGCTTTATCATGGATTGCTTAAACATGGATGATAAGCCAGAAAGGGATGGGCTTATTGGACTTTTACTAGCTTATTTTCATAAGCTAGAGCTTGTAGATAAGCTCATTTGAGCACTTTTTGATCCTTGTTGAGCTAGGATCGAGGTATCATCTCTTTTCACTTAAAATTTAGCTTATTCTATGATTTGCTTATTTACTGCTTAAGTTTGCTTATGTCTTGCTTATTTGTACTTAATTTGTCTTAATATTGCTTATTAGATCTGTTTAAAGGCTTGTCATAATCTGTTTTTAAGTATTTCTTAGATTTAAATCAAAACAGTCTTTAAATAGTCCAAATAGCTTATTAAGTTTAGCTTATTCTCTGTGCTTATCTTTGTGCTTTAATTGCAAATAAGACCTGATTTGATCTTATGTTTAAGTTGTTTTTAGTTTTTAAGGCTTGTCTAAGTCTCACTTAAGCTTAAAATGGTTTTAGAAATTATAAAGGGGTGTTTGGCACAAGCATTGGTACCTAAGGTTACCACTGTTTGAGCTAATGTCAGCTTTTTAATCTACTTCTATAAGCTTTTAGTAAGTCTAATAATAAGTTTTAAAAAGCTATTAAAGTTTAAAGTTAAGTTTTAAGGTTTGGTTATTCATGTTCCTAAGTCTGCTGTTTTGATGAATTTTCTAGGTTCTGATTTTGGTGATTTATTCATGCTATGCATTAGGATCAGGATTTTATGATTTAAAATGTGTTTCTACTAAGCATTGAGAGTGCTTAGTTATAGATTGTTCATTTGGTTTTAGAATTTTAATGCCATAACAGTTTTTCATCATAAGTTTTTGGTTTTTTTAAAAAGTCAGTTTTTCATAAGCAAATTAAGGTTAGATTTAAGGTAAATTATGGTCTAGTTTTTTTTTATTTGAGCTTTTTAGAGGCTTAGTTAAATTTGTTTTCAATTAATAGCTTAGTTAGTTTAGCTTAAGTCCTTAAAAATTAAGCTTAAAAGTGTCACTTTTCTTCAAAAAGCCAAAAAAAAGCCAAAAAGAACTTTAAATAAAACTGTCACTTTTCCAAGTCCTATTTCTAGCTTATTTCTAAGTCATTTTTCCTAAAATGTGTGTCAATTAGTTCTTTGGAGGCCAAACTCCATCTGTCTTTGGTCTACACCCTTTTACAATTGCTTATTAAGTCTTAATTTCAGCTAAGAATTGTAATCCTTCCTTAAAAAAACTGCTAGTTTAAAGGCTGTCTTTTGATTTCAATTTTTAGAGCATTTAAGGCTCTGATTGTAGTAAATTCCTATTCATTAGTTCTTATTAAGGGTAGCTTAATGTCTGTCTTATGCTTATTAGGTCTCTTATTGCTTATTTAGTCTTAAAAGTTCAAAACAGTTTAGCCAATTTTCATTTAAAGCTTAATAGGAATTCTGTCATTTTAAAATGCTTATACTGCGCTTATTATCAAGTTTCAGAAGAAGTCTTAGTTATAAAATTTGCTTATTTTCATTAGTTCTTTAAGCTTGTACAAAAAGTTTTCAAAAATAATTTTTTTTGCAAAAAGGGAAGCCACAGGTTCGAGCCTGTGACCTCCCCCCTAGCACACACACGTCTCAACATAACACACACTTAACCAACTGCGCCATTGGGACTTTTCCATTAGGATTCCTTTGCATTATATTCTTATAGTCATTTTTTCATTTTGCTTATATGTGCTAACAGCTTATTATCCTCTTATCGTTTAAGCTTAATTTTCCGATTTCATATATTAATAGATTAAAACCGTTTTTAATTCACAACAAATAAAATAAAAACAAAAAAATATAATTCTTTTTCTGAAAATTATTTTTAGTCATTTAGGCTTTATTAAAATTAAATTTGCATTGGTAGGGCTTAAATTTGTTATACTAGCTAAATTAGTCGCGTTTTAGGATTCCCGTTATTGTTTTTAGCTTTAAGTTTTAATTGTCGTAATCGTTACTTGCATTTACATGTTTTTATGCGTTTTCATTAGTAGAATTAGAAACCAAAATCAAGATCTTTAAAACCATTCATATCACGCGATCATAAACTTAACCGATTTTCAATTCGCACCTCGTCGGGATATCTACACGGAAGTTTTGAATTTACTTTGGATAAAATAAGGCATTCTAGAATCCTCACGAATACTTTATTACTATACTAGAGTTGATAAATCCTATACTATAAATTAAATTACGTTATCGGACAAATCAATTTAGCTGCCTCTGCACGGGAGGTGATTTACGAATATCGTGTTAACGTTTTGAAGATTAGTTTTTTAAACACCCCTTCTTCGTAAAGTTGTATCGCTTTCAATGTGAATATTTTCTCTAATTAAAAAAATATAAAAATAAAAAATACAAAAATATTTTACATTTATATTTTTTTTTCTTTTAATACTAAAAATAACCCATTGTTAAATCTTCCGGACTCATCTTTAGTTAACAACTAAAAAGAGAGGTATAAGGAGGGTCGAACCTGCAAATTTTGACCCAAAAAGGAGAAGGTTTTTAAACCGCTTCGCGCTTACCCGCTCCTCCGCTTCTTTTGTGTACCCTTTCTAGAGTGGCTTGCCGGTGCACCTTAATGTATCGTCCCAAAATATTTTTTTTCCCTGTTTAAAATACATCAAAATCAAAAAAATAAATAAAAAAATATTCTATCTAACCCATTTTGTTTAATTATTCTCTATATCCCCATTTAATTCATCATCATGTATGGGTTTAAAGAATGTCCGTCTTGTGGAGCTTTGTATAATAAAGAACATTGTTGTTCAAATGTGAGTTCCGTAGATAATTTTGTTCGTGATCCTAATACGATTTCTTATGATGAAACCCTCGACTCATCTCAACAACCCCCACTATAGCGTAATTGTTCCAAGTGTGGAGGTCCGTTGGTGTCTAATTTTGACTAATGTACTGTAGCGGTGTAAGGAAATTATACGGATAAAGTTTGTTTTATGTTGTTATGGATCATTCGTTAATGATTCAAATCCAAATTCTTTCATTGATTCTCCAAATAATTTCAACCCACCTTCACAACACCAAACATCTTCGTTAGACAATTTCCTTGTTTTCATTGTAAAGATCGTAGCAAGAGGAGAATGTTGTAAAAACGGTGTTTTCTTGCAAGTGGTGTGGATCTGTCCTTAGGAAGGATTTTGCTTCATTTGCGCTTCAAATAATAAAAATTCATCCATTGGTGATCCGAATCCAAATTCTTTCAATGATTCTCAAAATCTTTCCGACTACCCTCCACAACCCCAGTACCAGACGAATTCTTGTGAGTTATGTGGGAACGATGCTCATTATGGTTACGATTCCACCTCAAGTTTCGTTTGTCTACAATCAAGACCCTTGTTTCAATCAAAACTTGATATACTTTCCATAAACATCAACCAAGTTTTCCACAACAATACCTTGTGTAGAAGTGCGGGGGTCCCTCATGAAACTTTTTAGTGTTCAACCGTTGAATTCCAAAATTACTATGAACCTACATCTTTGCTAAAATTCTAATTTCTTCGATTATGACCAAATATCAATCCCCTTGTTAACAATCCCGCAGTATACCGTCATTCATCAACCTCCTCAAGAAACGAGTGTGGAAATTTTGCAAGCAGAAAACCTAATGAAATATATACAAACCTTTAAAGATTTTGATCGTAGAATCTTTAAGAGAAACGCCAAAGGTTTTATTGCCAGCTTGGGAGAAATTTTTTGAAATTAAGCATGCTTTTAAAGAAAAGCAACATCAACCAGAGGATATACAAGAATTGCTTCATAAACTTCTTAAAGATTTGCAAATGATAAGTGAGGAGATGGCAGAGTATGTTAATACTCTAAACTAGAATTGTCCTGCCTTCTACGAAATGATGATCGATATACAATTTAAATATACGGGAATATTTAGAAATTCGTCTAATGCAATTCACACCGATTTAACCACCAGGAGCCTGATAACTCTCATTAGTATGTGGAACGAGCATTTAGCACTATTCCGGAATGGTATCGACAAAGTAATAAAGACTAGTGTTAGACCTGTCCTAATCCCAAGTGAGTCTGAGCAAATTCGACATACGTGTGATGTGTCCTTTTTGGATAATTTTCTCCTCCTCTGATGTTTAAACGATCACGTTTGAGATTTTTCTCCTATTTTAACATGAAATATACTTCGAGTGATGACATTTTTATGATGACATCGATTACGTAATGCATCACCCCAAACCTGATTCGGAAGCTCGCCATCTTAGAAAGGTGAAGGAAGATATACTTCTGAGAATTTTTAAAATCAATCTTCTTATGTGCTAAGATCGAATCTTTGAATGACACACTCAACAACATTAATATGTTTTAATGGAGGCTTTGACAAACGAAATTATTTGACCTGATTGTGTTCGCAAGTCTCCTTCCATTTCCTATCCCTTTGAGCTAGTGAACTCTTTCTTGAGAAGTCGATACTTCTCTCTCTATTCGAAAATTCTTTACCCTAAATATGAGACTTTTAGCGATCATAAAAATCGAAAGAGACATATGGCAGACCACTACTCCATACTGATCAGTCTCTTCCCAAGTAATGATTCAATTCTCTTTGAGGATAAAGCCCGACAGAGAGTTGAGCTATCGAAAGGCTTATTGGGCCTTAAAACATTGTAATTTTGACCTTAAGACCGCGGGTGATCACCGAAAAGTTCAAATGAATGAATTAAATGAACTCCGGGATCAAGCTTACGAGAATTCTTTAATCTACAAAGAGAAAACGAAGAAGATTCATGACTCCAAGATTAAGAACCGCGTTTTCAACGTTGGTGATCGAGTTCTTCTCTTCAATTCTCGATTAAAGATTTTCTCGGGCAAGCTCAAAACCCGTTGGACCGGACCGTTCACCGTTACTTAAGTTTTCCCTTATGGTACCGTCGAATTATCTCAAACCGACGGACCAAATTTTAAGGTGAACGGTCATAGACTTAAACACTACTTTGGAGGGGACATACCACCAATGGTTGTCCCGGATCTCTAAACTTTCCCCATGAACCACTAAATTCGGGGTCGAGTCAGGCTCGTAACTCGGTTAACAAAAACAAGCGCTTCGCGGGTGGCAAACCATGCTTATCCCTAGTAGTAGTATATTAGTATAATAATTATGAATAAGTGTGATGTGAGGAGGCTCGCCTTTTCCTTTCTCGTGTTTCGTGTTTTGTGTTTTATGTCCAGGATTGCCCGGATTTTGAAGACTCTCGTGCTCGTGGTTTTGTCCATCGTTCACTCGATCTTCAATCCTTAGCATGCTTATATATGGGAATCCGATATCCTAGATCTTATTGATTAACGTTTATCTATTAGCATAATTAATAAACAACTTTAGATTTGCGTAGAGACCCCTTAATATTTGGATTATGCCTTGAAATTAGTATGGGGGTGACAGTCTCACATTGAGGACAATGTGTAGTTCTAGTATGGGGGGATCTTTCGATTTGATCTTACTTGCATTTGCCTTGTCTTCGCGTAACCCCGTTTTCCACCAAAAATAGTAAAAATATGTGATTTTATGCCAAATTTAATTTTTTTTCAAAAATAGAATAAGTGTTTAGACACGTAGTTTTGTTTTTTTGAGCATAAATTTTGACTTGATCGAGCATATTGCGCTCTAGCTTGCCCCTTAACTTATATAAATTTAAGCTTTTGCTAGTCTTTTATACAAGAAACTTTAAAACGCGAATTCTAGCTTGAAAAAGCCAAGAGTTTGCAAGTTTCCATGATAGACTTTAAATATGCAAAGCTTGTTTTATTAGACTAAGCATTCACGGATCTTTTTATTAAAGATTTTAAATTTGAAAAGAACGAAAAATAATAGAGTTTTATATAAGTTAGATGCTAAACATGGAGTAGTTGGTTCTCTTTAAGGCCCATAAAGGTTAATTGTGGCTTTTTGCTCTCATCAGCTTAATAAACATTATATAATTGTTGAATAAATAAAGTTGCTTTGGTTTTTGTGATTCTTAGTTTAAATCACTTCGTAGAGATTCCTTCTGGTGAAAGTAAGGTACACATCGAGGTTTTGTCAGTGTTGTGGGGAAAAAGGCTACCGATTCTTGACGGCTCGCTACCGTTGTCTAGGTAGTTAAAAGACCACATGACTTAAAATTTGGCTATAATAATTATGTAATAAACCGAAGCCGAAATAAGACCACTACCTTTTGCCGGCTCACAACCGATGTGGCAGTCTTCAAAAGAAGGCCCATAGTAAGAATAATAATCCGAGAATGATAAAAGTTTGCTGCATCTTGCCGGCTCACAACCGATGTTGCAGCCTTCAAAAAGGTCGAAGATTTCCTGGTCGAAATAAGACTCCTGGACCATGGTCGACTCGTATACCGATGTGACAGTTGTTTAAAGGACCGGAGGGGTTAATAATGTTGCAATGATAATAATAAAAATAAAGCCAAATTTCGACTCTGGGGTTATCTAAATAAAGCCTCCGTCTCTGGACTCGTAGTTGAGTTGTTTCGGATGAAATAAAAAGGATAACCCCTAAATCATGCGAATTTAGAGACTTAATGTGGATCTTATTCTCATCATATCGTCTCTTTAGGAAAGGATTTCAAATTAATTGTGGTCTAAACCGGGTTTAATTTATTTATCACCAATAATAATAATAAAATCTTTAGAGGATTTAGGAATAAGGGAACGGAAAGTATCTATGCATTTACAATTAGCATTTATGAGTAGTGTTATCATCTTAACTTGTATTTAACAATGATTTCGTTCTTAAGCTGGGTTTGGGGCGGGTGAAAAATCAAAGACGATGAATTTATCCTTTTAGTGTTTATTATTTTGTGATCCTTAAAGTTATGATATGTATGAATAATAATAATAAATGCATAAAAATGGTAAAACGGGGGACTTTTTAAAACTAGTGATTTCTTAATCCTCTTAGATGAACACTTAGCTACTTTTCTAGGTAATTAGTCTAAGGGGGTTGAAATTTTTAGTTTTCTAAGTGTGTATTTATGACATTGCGTGAGGACACGGCAATAGCGTAGTATGGGGGATTTTGATATGTGCTTAAACACATATCTTTTATTTCCTAATTAAACGAGCTAAAAAGATCAATAATGACCAAAAATACATAAAAATGCATTATATATGTGTATTTCGTGAATTGTGTCTTGCATGTATGGATATGTCAGAAAATAGTCAAAACGAAGCAAAACGGACAAAACCAAACACGGGAATGGAAAGAGCGTAAGAAAGCAAAGCCAAAGGCATATACGTCTTGAATGGGCCAACCCGTACCTATTTTAATGGGCCGGGTCAGCCCATTAAGATTTATACTATAAATCCTTAACCTTTAATCCATTTA
>BQNB010022036.1:0-63490 GCA_026074375.1 Tanacetum coccineum | reverse complement strand
TTTCTATTCTTTTGGCATTTTCTTGGCTTTTATTTGGCAAAATCCCGGGTAATTTATATATACAATTAAGCACTTATCACCACCACAACTCACGTAGTCAACAAGTTTTGAAAACTGCGCTTCGCTGGTGCGAGTTTTGGTTTTTTTCGTTTAAGGTAGCGTGCAAAAATAAAAATAAAAAGTGGATACATAATCAAACTTGTATTTCATAAAGAAAACCACACGTTCTTCAAATCATCTTGCGGAACAGTAGATATCCTCTTTCATCAGGTGGCAACAGGCTTTTAAGGACCTTCAATAGGAATGCTGAGGTAGTGAGACTGGTCTTGGGTGAGCTTAGTGAGCTTGGCTCCAAGCTTTTCAAGATGAAGTGCAACCACCTTCTCGTCAAGGTGCTTAGGCAACAGATACACCCTCGTTCTTGTACTTCTCGGTTTCCTTCTCGTTCCACAACTCCTGTGCAAAACTTTCCGGTACCATGATTAGGATTGCACTTGCCTTCTCGTTCTTGTACTTGATGGTTGCCTTCTCGTTCCCTACAATAAGGACCATTATCATGAATTTAATACACCAGCATTATAATACCGTATACATTGTCATAAAATCAGATCAACAAATCTAACCTTTTAATTATTGGATGTTATTGTATAGCTCTTTAATTTCTTTAGCTCCGTCGTTGAATCTGATCTTAAGATAAAAAACATTTCCTGTAGGAATCAATGTTATGTAGTATCAAACATAAAAAAGGAAAACTTTTTATATGAGCAATATATATTAGTTACCTTAACTTGCTACAGGGCTTAAAGATTGGATCAAACTTAAAGTTTTTCTCAAATGCAACTTTTGATTTATCATAAAATCAGATCAACAAATCTAACCTTTTAGTTATATGAGCATCTATATATTAGTTACCTAAACTTGCTACAGGCCAACATACTGGATCAAACTTAAAAGTTTCTCAAATGCAACTTTTGATTTTACTCTAAATTCACCGTCATCCGAACCTTGAAACTAAGATTTCATGATGGTATTTAGCTTCCCATAAGGAGTTAAACCTTAAAGTATATAGGTTTTCAGGGGCGTGATGATCAACCTCCAACACATGTCACTATATAAACATATATTTACTAATCATGCATAGAAACAAAATAGGATAATGAATAGGAAATTAATAGCGAGTAGTACCCAACGTTTGTTAGCCATAGTAGTTTGCTTCACTGCATTGAATTTTTTTTGTTCCGATGGGGATGCATGCACATTCTCTCGGCTTCGATTTTCATACGGATTACATTTTGATCGGGTCAAAATAAGAAAATTATGTCATCTTCTCCTTTAAACGCCCTTTTACCTTCTAAAAGTCCCTATAAAAAACCAATCCTTTGATAGTCAGTTATCTAATCTTGGGTATATTTAGAGTAAAAATAAATGCTACCCAACATTAAACTTCTGTGTTATTTGATTAGTTCTTTTTTTTTTTTTTCTAGTTGTATTCTTTTGCGTTCTATCCAGAGAGATATAGATAGCTGAGAGAACGCTCGCAGTAGGCGATAGCATATATTCAAGTTGGCATAATCGCCCTCGCTCCTCGCACGCCTTGCTTGAAAAGCTTACGTTTGCGCGCGCGCTCACCTGTGTGTTGTCATAGTCTATACAATACACACAAAAATTATCGCTTATATGAGTACATACAGAAGGGAGCCGAAACTATTTCGAAATAATGAATGTGTTTAATTTTTTTTTTACTGATAGTTAACAATAACATACAAAAGGTTCCGTTATATGGCGGTATATAGCAAATGTTTTTTTTCAAAGGTCTTCTATGTATTAAACAATTTTTTTTGTGTGTTTTTAGGCACCTATGATTTTAATAGGAGGTCTGTATGAGACGCACCCAAAGAAGAGAAGAAAGAAAAGAGAGCAAGAAAGAGAGAGAGAGAGTGAGTAGAGAGAAAGAGAGAAGAGCCATAAGAATTATTAAGCAATGAGTCTAAAAGAGAGTAGAGCAAAGTTAGAGTAGAATAATAAAGTAGAAGATGAGAGAGAAGTAGAAGAGAGAGAGAGAGAGAAGAAGACGATTTGATTAGAGAAAGAGTGCGAGAGAGAGAGAAGATAGAAGAGCTTTCAAAAATGAGAAGAGAGAGATAGAAGATAAGAGAGTTAACGAGTAGATAGAGAGAAGATTAGATAAGATAGTAGCAGATAGAATAGAAGAGAGAAGAGAGAAGAGAGAGGAGAGCTAGAGAAGAGAAGAAGAAAGAGGAGAATAAAAAGAAGAAGAGAGAGAGAGATGAGTAGAAGGAAGAAGAGATGTTATAGAGAGAAGATAGAAGATAGAAGGGAGGAGTAAGCAAAAGTAGAGATTATGTTCTTTTTAAGAGAATTTAGTTTGTCGGAAGAAAGAGAGAGATAGAGAGGAACGTTCAGAGATGAGAGGAAGAGAGAGAGAGAGGAGAAGAAGAAAAGTAAGATAGATAGATAGAAGAAAGAGAGAGAAGCAGTAAGAGAGTTGAAAGAAGAGATTGAAGAATAGAAGAGATAAAGAGAAGATTGAGAGAGTAGGAAGTGAGACAGAGAAGAAGAGAGGGTACAGAGAAGAAAGAGACCCCATTCATAGGAGATGTAGTGTAAGAAGAGAGAGAAAGAAGAGTAAGAAGTAGTCGCAAAGAAGAGATACTTCTGCAAGATTGAGAGAAGATAGAATGAGATAGAGTTAGTAAGAGAAAAAGGAGAGAAGAGAGAAGAGAAGAGAGATTGAGAGAAAGAGAGAGATGAAGAGAAAGTAAGAAGCATATGAGAAGAGGAGAAGGAGAAGAAAAAAGAGAGAGAAGAAGAGAAGAGAGTAGAGAGAAAAGAAGAGATTAAGGAAGAGAGAATAAAAGGCAGCATGTGGTCTAACTAATGGAACATCGTCAAAATGAGATCAACCCTCAAAATACAATACCACCCAGTTAGAATTAAACAAAAATATCATGTATTTGTCACACCAAAAATGGCTATTATATCGATAACCTTATAGAGGATCGGCTTGGTTGGCAGGGATCTCTAATACGATAGCCACTTTAAATTATGAAAACCCAAACTCCACCTTAAAATAGAGCTTTCGGCTCATGAAAACAACATGTTTTTTTCCTGCGATTTAGTTCAAATGGTATGAATTTGATGATTTAACATTAAAGACCAATCGTTCCATGTCCAATAAACAATACACCAATATTTGACAAAAACCTACCCTGAATGGAAATGACCAATTATTTCAGACACTGGATATGTTCAAAAACCATCAGTTTCTTGCTCAACTTTGAAAGATGTTTACAGAAATAAACTTAAATGTTTAACACACTAATATTAGAACACTCGTTACCTAGATCTACATTCAAGATGATATCTCTGTGATCAAAACACCATCTGAGTGGTACACGGGAACAACCAATTTCAGATCTAGTCGAAAAGACAGAGACCTCCACTACTCGCTAGCCCTAGAATACATAAATTTTTACGAATTTCTTGTATGAATTTAACAAATGGTGATTCTGCTTAGAGACAACTGACCAGGTCTTGTAACTGGTTGTTGACCTTTTCAGGCTTCCTATTGGTTCATTGATATGTTTAATATGCTACGACATCGAGTCTTAAATTAATAACGCAGTAAAAACTTACCTTCCACCTAAACTAATAGTAATATATAGATATCTCACCATCTAAGTAAGTCTGATAAAAGTCTGGACTATATACTCATCTCGCCTCCTCTATCACATCACTCTGTTGACAGTTATATACTCGTGAGTAAGATGCCCTTAGACCCTCTGATATAAGTCTATGCCCCACCACTCTGTTTCCTGACACCACCTCCTATTTATAAATATATCCTTTTTGTAATATCTACTAAATACCTACTTTACTTCAGTGTTTTTCGCACCCATATAAATACAAAAACCGTCATTACTATCGCTACCTATAATAGTGCGCTCTCCTATTCCATACAAAATCTCGTTTACTTACAGAAAGTCATCTTTGCCACTCTGTCGATCTCACCCTGATACCTCCCTTGTTCTCGCATATCAGAGAACCATCTATTCATATGCCTGGACCATTCTCCCCCCCATAAGCTACTCCCACACACGTACTATCTTTGTCAGACTCTCTCCGCAGATCTGAAGCACCTTCAAAACTATAATAAAAATTCTCGTGTGAATACCCCTCCTAGTGTTGCTTTGTGCCTACTCTGTCAGACCTCCCACACCAAAGATTATTCTACTCTCTACCGTCACACAGTTGTTGCATCCGTTGCCCCTGCCGCTGACTCACATGTGTCCTATGTATTAACCTATCCGCTACTCAGCCATCTATTTTTGAGAGATAGTGGATCTCTACACCACTGTAACTACCACCCCATATTCATTGTGGTGGAAAATTCCCAAGTGTCCTCTCCCCCAATTGGCTTCCGAACTCCGCACCCCCTCAGAATCCTGAGTTCGTGAGACCAATTATCATACAGACACGCACATCTGGTAACTTATCGCTATGCCTACCACCTACACGGAACCCCCTACCTATTCAAAGAATGTGTTCGTTACCATCTACCTAAACCCAGAAATTCTTAATGTCCACGAGTCCCCCTGTGGTTTCAATGGAAGATCCAATGGTTTCCATTCATCCATCCAAATCACTTACTCTGGCCACATGCTTTCACTATTCGGATTGTGTTCTCAGATGTGTAGAGTTCTTATGTGATGTTCATTACTTGATGATGTTTTCTTCTTACTGATAGACCGAAATCCCCTAAATTTCTTGGATACAAGCATCTTAACAGGTACTGTGAGGTGTGTCACCCTCGTCATTCGTCACACGACGCTGTATGTGAGCATTCTCGAGAAAGAGCGCTCGTTAAAATGGAAAACAAATTGCAAACTATAAACTAATTCTGTATCACGTCTTAGAGGTGATGTTAGTGACTGTAGTGTCTTGGCAATGTAATCTGATAATTGCTACTATCACTCCATGCAGTTACGCGTTCGTTTTCTACTTCGAACCATCATAATAAAACGCCTTTTTCTACCTATCCTTGTGTCTCATTTTATGTAGCATGTTTGTTTAAGCCACACTAGCCATTTTTTTAAATACCGCCTCGTAATCTTAACAGACCATCAGTCAACCGCCACTATAGCGAGCGTCACGTACGTGGAGTTTTTTATAGTCCTTACGGGATGAGTTGAGAAGCATGTCTAGAGTGTAGAGGCACTGACAATACTTCTAGTTGCTCCTAGATCAGATTATTCGCATAGATAGACAATTTAATTTCCCTTCTCCCGCCGCGATACCATACTCCACAACGTATATCAAAAGCACTCAATGAAACTATAACAATCACAAAAACTCACACTGCACAAAAAAAACTTATATAGGTTACGTCTGGAAGGGGTACTCTTCGAAATATGCTTCTTAAACGCAAATATTCGATATCAGCTCATAGAGAAGGAGTTTAGTTTATGCTTTCTAAGCGCATTGGTGCAGGTTTAGTGGTATCAAACGTAAACATGTAGCATGTAGATGCCATTATTTATGGTCTTGTGCGTCTCAAGTTCCATCCCGTTTTCTGCATAAACAACGCTAAGAGATAGCATGTACCACTAAACTTATTGTATAAAGAGTTAAACAAACTACTACTTAGTTAATCCAGTCTTCACTCTTATATTAAACTTGTATTACAACCGGCTTGAGCAATGATTGTTGGCCAATAACATATTTCAGTGTTCACAGCCTCCTTTGCGGGTTTATTGATAATGTTGCATCTTTATCGCAGTTAGTATAATTTTACATTATAATTACTTATAACAAAGGTTGAAATGATTTGACTCGACAAACTCAATGTCCTTTTCAAACTCGTCACACAACTTAACCTCTTTGGGCTATTTACACGACTAATCTGACTTGTTTTATTCTCATTCGTAATCCGCCACCATTTGGGAAAACATAGTGTAATCAGGACCTATTTGACTATATATTTCGCTATGTCCTGTATTTTTAGACATCACCATGGTGGACGTCTGCGCAATTATATTGATCATTCTATGAACATGGGGGTAATGGTTGTACATTTACCAGGTTGCCACCTTTTGTTGCAGATCTGTAGCTAGCAAAATGGAAGTTTCAGTCGCTCCTCTTATATGCTGCTGAATGTGCATTTGTTGAAGGTCATAGTGACGCGTGGATCTGTATCATATGTCCCCCATATCATTTGGACTTCTGCTCCTACTTCGCTTCTGGCATCCCTTTTTCTTTATGTACCTCAAAGAGCTTACCTCTCTATTTCCCTGAGATGAAATATCCACACTGTGATAGGACAATGTTAATTTAATTAGAAGAAACCTTGTCTAATCTTTTAGTGTATGTTTCTTTATAAAAATCCTTTAAGCTGCCAACCTTTTTTAGTTAAATGTACGAAAGTAATTTGTTAACTCATAAACCATACACAATAAAATAAAATCTAACCAATTTTTTTTTCGAATTGTAATCACTCACTCGAAAGATCTGACTCCAATCATAAGGTCAGGCCCTAAATAAACAGTAACCTTTTCTTAACACATTATTTTTTAATACACATTTTTGCCCCTTCAAGTGCTCAAATATGTGGCTCATATTGACTACATGATCGAAAACAAGCGGGTCACGTTGCCATGGTGCAATCCGTAAGCAACGATATTACTAACAATTATCCCCCATATGGAATTGTAAGACGAAATAGCGATCAAATTATGCACATGATTTTATACTACTTGAACTTTTTTTCAACAGTTTGTCTAGCTTATGCCTATATTAATTCAATTGTAATTACTTAAGGAACCATAAGCTATCTAAGCATTTGGAGGTTACTCAAATTCATAATCTAGGCTATAAAAAAACTCGTAATAATTCATTTCAAGATAAACCTTTATGTTTCTTTATTAGGTTATCTTTGCAGTTCTTGCATTCGGCTATCAGCGCACAGACTTTTGCCTAAAAATTCCTATATATTGTTTGGGCATTACACTAAAGAGGCTCATGTGATTTTCAAGGTGGCACAATGAAGCGTTCTCAATCACAATTGACCGTAGTAAATCATATAACTAAATCTCATGTTGACTAAGTTGCAGCAAAATTCACCCATAACATCATAAACCCTTCTGATTTTTCACATATAGTTGCACAAGTATACCCTTTTTACCCCGGTAATAAACACATCTGATTTTCCACCTATTGCTTGCACCATATAAAAATTTATTCTGTAATCCTCGGACTACCTGCGTATGCAATTTCCAAAAATATTTTCATAAAATATTCAATTCACAATCAAGCACCCTAAAACACCTATCTATAAGACCATGATAATGACAAATAAGGAACCCTTGTAGCCTTATGTAGCATGTGGGCGCTATGGCTGACAATCAATACTTTCCCAAATCTCACATAATAAACTTTGATTCTAACTAATCAAAACATAAAAAAATAATAAGACCCTAAAACTTTTTTGATAATTTTGTATGTTTAAATTTTACTATATCCTTTTCCTTTTTCCCTTACTCCCATCACCAATCCTTCTCTACATTCACACCCGCAACTCAAATCACTATGCACCTCATCTTACCTTGTATACTAACCCAATCGCTCCATATCATTCGTAATCAATACCCCCCTACCAATCATCAGTTACCAACTCACCATATCTATACGATCCAGTGATCCAAACGAACATCAACATATATAAATCTTCAAACGTAACTGTATCTATTCTCATGAATACCTCATATTATTATTATACCAAAACTCTCAAGTAAATATAAAACCGATCAAGATTTAATGAAAAAACTAAGTTAAGGATTTGAATTACAGGTTAGAATTACTTACATGCAATATCGATCTTGCAAATCTCGAATTGAAGCGGCGCTATTTGGTTATGTGTGTTTTTTTTCTGGTTTTGAGAAGACAAATGGGACGGTGGTGGTATACGTGGTTTGTTATCGAGATTAAAATATTCTAGTTCTGTTCATGAAGCTTTAAAAATATAAATTTACAGCTTACTGTTCACAAGATTAAAAAAGTGGTTTGTGAGAAGGGAGACATAAGGGGGACAACACGGCTAATGTTAAATAGTTATAATTACAAACACAGTATTCAGGCAGCTCAATTCATCTTTTAATCTCAGCTCAACACATAAAAAAACATCGATGTTTCTGTATTTTCTTTTCTCTTTCATGAACTGGGACCTCGCGGCGACCAGTTTGTACATTACCTCCATCAGAAAATATTCCAGTTGGGAATCCTGTCAAAAGAGGGCTATTTGATATGGCCTTGGTTTCAATCTCAACTCCGATATTAGGTCTAACTAGCGACAGAATGCCGATTACCTAAGGCACGGGTTTTCTTTTCGGAAATAGCTGGTCTGGGCCATCAATAAAGATGCATTGACTATTCACAAGATCGTTTTCACAGCGCGCTACACCCCCTTTTAGAATTGAAACACCATACATGTGTTTGGTCTTATCTTTATCTACCCAAAAAACCATTTGTTCAGTCTCATAATGGTCACATACTATCATTTCATTAATCGAAATACTAGTATATAACGCGTTTTAAGTTCGAAGTTTGTATCAAACTAACGTTGAGTTTTTTTATTATTTGGGTTGGGTATCGTGTGTCTCATGGCACTTCAAGCGCTGGAAGAAATTACAGTGGTGCTAGTCACCATTTTTTCTCATGGCACCACTCTTTCACATGACATAAAAACCCCCCTCTCTCGTTGGCACCACAAAATGTGATACCGTGAGAGATTTTTTTTATATATATTAGTTTAGGACTAACGGTGAAAAAAATAAGGACTAACGGTGCAAGAAAACCACTAACAATGACTATGAAACTTTCATAACAATAAGGTTTAAAGTGAAAAAAAGCTGAAAAGAATAAAAAAATACATGCGTTCTCCTCCTTCCCCAACCTGCAAGTCTGCAACTTCATATATATATATATATAACTTTGAAAACAAACACAATAACAAAAAATCAAACACACACAATTACACAAACATAAAACACACACATAAACACAACACAAAAAAAATGCTTTGGCGTGAACTGGTCCTGTTGACGCGAAAGGTGATGGCGCCAAAAGCGGTGTCGTTGGCGCGAAGGGTTTTTGGGCTGGAGCCATGGCGCTACCATACCCAAGCCTCTAAGAGGTTATGAATCTGATTTTTATCTTAATGTGAATAAGAGGCTGAAAATTTTGAATCTGACTAAAATTAACAGGGTTTGTTTTTGTAACAAAATTGAACTTGCTAGATTATGAATTTTTTTTTCACCCATCACAAAACACGACTTGACATCGACACAATAATAAACGGGTTATGGTTGTAGTTACATGGGTGGTCAACATGAATAACTCGTTAATAATATTTAGATAGACAATTTCAACCTATCAAAATGTGTTTGGGTTATAATATCACGTTTCAATACGAATTATATATCACCCATAACTATATTTTTCTTGCACGTTTTTTGTTTAGCATTCTACTTGTCAAAATGTGTTTGAGTGATGATTTAAATACGAATTATTATCCATAACTACAATCATCTTCTATTTTTTTTAACAAAAAATATGCCGTGATTTTCTTTAAAAGTGTTTTCTATATGAATGAAAAAGTTGTAACAAGAAAAAAAATACAAAATGAAAAAAATAAAATAAAAACAACAAAAAGTTATAAGACATTAAGATGTGTTATAACACTCTCTCATCATCTAGTTCAATAAGAGTTTTCAGCCTCTTATCGGCTCTTAGTGAGCATAAAAAACAAACGGTTTTAATCTTAACTGCTTCTTACAACATTTTAATGAGGATGAAAAAACAAACACACTTTTTTATTCAAACCTACGACCGTATCTGACTAAGTCAGATTAGAAAGCTATTAAAAGTTTTTTTTGGAAAACAAACATAACCTAAGGTTTTTCCAGTATCTGTCTAAACATAGCAATGATCCGTAACAGATTTGAGAATTCGATCTGTTGATTATAAACGAATAGTTTTTTCTTGTTAGTTACGTGGTATACTTCTTTTAGGAAGATGTATGTTACTGATTTTGACATAAAAAACAGTTTGAAAATATGTAAAGAAAAGTACAATATAGACTACCTGAATTGAAAATGCATTAGTGCATATACTCCCGCGTAAGCCCACTTGTGAGTTGTGAATGCATAGGTGTCAATTATGACTTATGAAACGGGAAAAAAGTATAATCCGAAGCAATTTTAATTTCTTTAATAAGTGTGAGGCACAAGTAACTTTTTATCTTTCAAAACTTACATTAATTACAATTATAATAATTTGCTCAATTTTTGTTTAAAGATACTCTTTACAGGACGGAATAAGTAGTAAATAAAATTTTATTGTAAGATTTTGTAAATGAATATAACTAAATATCAAAATGAAATTTACAAGACACAACATGTTCATTCAATCTATTAAGTCTAAATGCATACATTTGCTTTATACCACAATAATATGCCTTAAATTACCAAAGACAGATTTTGTAAGAGATAATCATTTGAAAAATGATTTGTATGTCTAAAACATGAACCTAAATTTGTATCTAAGAATTTGATTGGATTGAAATATGTAACCGTTAGAGACATTCTTTAAAAATTGCACTGTAAAATGATTGATGAGTTTATAAGATAACAATATGTGATACAGTAATATGCTATCATAGCATAATGCGAGTATCTTTCTAGTTTTTTTTTTCCTTTATTTTTTAGAATAAATGGTTTAATCCAATACCATACATTGAAAACTTAGCAGTAAATTATTGTTTATTATGCTATTTAATCTCTTCCAAGCTTTTTTTTAACGGCAATTTTATTAATGAAACGCTAGTAAGGAACTATCAAATTACAAAGGAATTAAACTAGGATTTTTGATCCAGTCAGACATATTAAACGAGGAATTACATCTATTATAAACCCAAAAATAAGACATAGACACAATATCGTCGAACAAGGTCGCCTTTCTCGGATTTTTAACGTCAAAGAGCATCTTGTTGCGAAACGTCCACACATATCACCACATAATATATAACACACCCTCCAACATCCTTTTGTTCTTGATAGGAAGACGAAGATTTTGTATCCACAGTTCCCAGTCAGAATAAGAATCAATATCCACGCGAGTAACATTCCACCAGCGAACAATCAGATCTACAAGATTATGTACTAAAGTGCAAGAGAAAAATAAGTGGTTAACCGTCTCCACACCCATATCACAAGTACCGCACTTAAGGGAGTCAATGAGAATACCTCTACGCGATATATTGAACCTAGTAGGCAACGAATTAGATTTTACCTTCCAAGCGTGCACATTAATCTTAATGGGCACCAAACGAACCCACCTAGTTTTTTGCGTAGCATCTGGAAGAGTTTTATCATCTATCAAACGTCTCACAGATGACACTGAGAACTCACCTGAACTTGAGAGACTCCAGGACCATCGATCTTCCATAGGAACTAACTGAATGTCTTTGACCAGCGACAAAAGAGCCATGAATTGTTCTTGTTCCACCCCTCCTCTTGGTGGTCTACGGAAAGAAGAATCAAAGGTATAATCGCAGATCTTGGACGCAACAGTGCAGTCTTTACACAACTCTAAAGCATAAAGCCAAGGAAAGAGGGTTTTAAAGAGCTACCATCAAGCCACCTATCTTCCCAAAAACGGGCCTTCTCACCATTTCCAAGCTTAAAACAAATAGCATTGTAGAGGTTGAGACCTTTTTCATCCAGTGAAGTGACCTCTTTAACAATGTTCGACCAGCATGATGTATATGTAGCAAAAGTATTCCTTTCCAGCCCACCAGAATCACCATAGATGGCCTTAATTACCCGAGACCATAAAGATGAATCTTTTGTGAAGAATCGCCAATACCATTTGAACATCAGGCCCCTATTTAAAGCATAGAGGCTAGATATACCGAGCCCACCTTTTTCTTTTGAAGCTAAAGCATTTTTCCAGTTGACCCAAGAAGCCTTTTGATTGTTAGGGGCACATCCATTAAAGAAGTGGCTTCTTAATGATTCGAGATTACGAAGCACACCTAAGGGGGCTTTATGGATAGACATCTGATAGATAGCCATTGATCCCAGGACAGATTTAAGCAAAGTGAGTCTTCCCCCAATTGACAGCATTTTCACCTTCCATTTAGAAAGACGAGATTTGACTCGTTCTACCACCCCGTCCCAAGCTTGGATGCGAGACATAGATCCCCCGACTGTGGAACCAAGATAAGTGAAAGGAGGCTTGAGAGTAAGACATCCTAGCTTTAAGGCAGCCTCTTTAATTTTACCATTATCCACGTTGAGGCCCATTAACTTACTTTTGCTCATATTGATTCTCAAGCCAGAGGCCCGAAAAAAGCACTCGAGAATATGAACCAGGGTGTTTATATTTTTCTCACACCATTGTCCAACAAACACAGCGTCATCGGCATAGAAAAGATGAGAAATATTGATCGAACTATTTAATTGAATACCATTAAACAAACCAGCTTCTTCCACACGATTGAAGGAAAGATGTAAACTTTCCATGACTAAGATAAAGAGAAGTGGAGAGAGCGGGTCACCTTGTTTGAGACCTTTGTGAAATTGGAACTCTTCCGTAGGGCTCCCGTTTAGAATAATCGAGCCTCTTGAAGATCGAAGACAACTTTGAATCCACTTGCGCCATTTCCCACCAAAACCAAATTTGAACAACAAGTCATCCAAGAAATCCCATCTCACGGAGTCGAAAGCTTTCTCGAAATCAACTTTGAACACAAGGAGATGTTTCCTCTTCTTCTTACACCACTGAATGAGCTCGTCAAGAATAAACGGACCATCTAAAATCTGCCTATCCTTGACGAAAGCAGATTGGACTTCATTAACGATCGAACCGAGCTTATCAACAAGCCTATTAGCCAAGACTTTAGCAATAATTTTGTATAAGCTTCCTATTAAGCTGATAGGACGAAAATCTTTAACCATATTAGCCCCTGGGAATTTAGGAATTAGAACAATAAAAGAGGAGTTACAACCTTTGGGGATATCGCCAAACAAGAAGAAGTACGACACGGCTTTGTAAACATCATTCTCAATGAGATACCAAAAACATAGGGTGTTTTTTACAAGACGTTTCTAAGATTGGGCTGAATCGTCTTAATATGGTAATATCTTGAGCTTAGAGTGTTGTTCAATCTGTCTTTGTATCCAACCGTCAAATTCTTACGGTCCTTTCATCTTAATGAGCTAATTACTTGGTGGGCAGAAGCTCATATATCAAAGCCACGATTTTTAACAAAGTTGGATTTTGAAAAGGCTTGGATTCTGTGAATGGGAACATCTTAGATATTATATTTAAGAAAATTAGGGTTTGGCATTAAATGGAGAGGATGGATTCAAGAATGTCTTTCGTCGCTATGGGATGATTCTGCGTTAATTGTAGTCCGAAATCCGCTGAATTTTAAGTTCCCCAAGGGTTTGAAGCAGGAGACCTCCTTACATCTCCTTATTTGTTCATCTTATCTTATGGAAAGTTTGCATCTTTCACTTCAATAATATCAAAAATGCTGATCTTTTTAAGGTATCCGATTTGATGATGCTATTAGTTGACATTGTTACTCATCTCTTTCTATGCTGATGACGCAGTCTTCATTGGCAAATGGGATAGAGCAAACATCCTTACCATAGTTCGTATGCTCAAATGCTTCTTTTTGGCTTCGGGTCTTCAAATCAATATTCTTAAGAGTAAACTCATGGCATTGGGATCACTAAATGAGGAAGCTTCTTGGGCAGCTAACATTTATTTGGTGTTCTATCTGTTTCCACGTCCGTTTCTCTTATCTGTGTCAGAGTTGGGAT
This sequence comes from Tanacetum coccineum, assembly GCA_026074375.1. NCBI lineage: Eukaryota > Viridiplantae > Streptophyta > Magnoliopsida > Asterales > Asteraceae > Tanacetum > Tanacetum coccineum. The sequence continues at coordinate 49,583 of BQNB010022036.1, read as the reverse complement.
GTCGTCCTTCTAGGAGAAACAGGCTTGGTGGAGATAATTGTAAATTATCTACAAATTATCAAAATGGTAAATTAAGTACTCTTTCCGTTGGTGGACGTCTTACGTTAATCACGTCTGATCCTTACGTCCTTGCCAGTCTTTATCATTATGTCGCCTATAATAAATGCACTCCATGGAGTGTTCTTAGTGACCTTGGAATCCCTCGTCAACAAATTTTTTTAAAGGTGCCTGAGTATAAATGATAAAGAGATTCTCTTCTCATGATAGTTGGAACAAAATTTGGCTGTCAAAAACAAAAAGGGGGGTACTCGGTGTGGTCCTAGCTTCTTTCGCATATAGATCCTTATTATTTAAGTGGGTTTGAAGAATTCTATTCCGTAGGATGCATCCCTTGAATCCGTCTTAATTGCTGTTTTAATATGGCAATAATCGTTCGTCACTTTTGTATCACGAAACGAAAGGACCAGGTTCGGTTTCCAGTTTATCCCCTTGGAATTGTATCTTGAAAGAGCTCAATTCTTTGTCCGCAAAAGGTATTAACCTTCTTGCGATTTTGAAAAAGAAAGTGGGAAACGGTGCGAACACTCTCTTTTGGGAAGATTGTTGGATTAATGATGTCCCCCTTAGCAGATCTTTTTTCCTCGTTTATATATGCCGTTGAGCTCAAAAAAGGTATTAACGTTTGCAGATAAACTCATTGATGCTTCGTTTTGTTGCTTCTTTCGTAGAAACCCCCGTGGAGGGGTGGAAGAAGAGCTTCTCCACCATCTATGTAGAACGTTGTATGGGGATCTATAGTTTTAATCTTCTTCCAATGATCGATGGGCATACTTCTTAGGATCTTCCTGGTGAGTTATCTGTTACACAGACGGCTAGTACATTTATTAGATGAATATTCTTTACCTTTGTTGGTGACTTTACTAGATGGGTGAACAAGTGCGTTCCAATATAGGTAAATATATTTAGCGTCGCGGCAAAGCTTTTATCTTCTGGATTTTTCCAGTATCTGTCTAAACATAGCAATGATCCGTAACAGATTTGAGAATTCGATCTGTTGATTATAAACGAATAGTTTTTTCTTGTTAGTTACGTGGTATACTTCTTTTAGGAAGATGTATGTTACTGATTTTGACATAAAAAACAGTTTGAAAATATGTAAAGAAAAGTACAATATAGACTACCTGAATTGAAAATGCATTAGTGCATATACTCCCGCGTAAGCCCACTTGTGAGTTGTGAATGCATAGGTGTCAATTATGACTTATGAAACGGGAAAAAAGTATAATCCGAAGTTGTTCACCGGAAGATATGTGAGATATATTGTGAGATAGGTAATATAGTGTGTATGATAAAATTGACATTAAAAAAACAAAAATCTAAGAATTACAAAAAATAAATCGACTAAAACCGGATATAAACAAGCTTTAGGTTATTTTTAGTTCGACCCACTAACTGACTTATTAAACAAGTTGTGTTCAGGAGTTAGACGGATATTTTAGGCAGCCCGTTTAATATGTAAAATACCAAAAATATATTTGGCGATGGTTAATAGGATATGAGTTAAATGGGTTAAACAATTAAGTAAGTCGACCAGATAAACCCTTTAGTATATTTAACCCACGCAACACGTTTAACTTGCCAACTCAATTATATAACGAGTTATTTGGGCCGTGTACTGATTGTGTCTAAACACGTTCGGGCTACGTCTATCCCAACTGTATATTAATGTAATTATAATAGGTTGTGAGAGGGTTGTATTTTCTGACCCGCTAACCCACTAATACAAACTATAAACACAAACCTAACAGGAATGGCCACTCATATGTGTGAATGCGTCTTAAATTGGTGATAGATACAAAATTTAATAGGCTATGTACTCTTTCCCATATAAACATATTAGTACGAAAATGCGATCTCATATTTATGCACTTTCCACATTTATATTTGTAATCACCTCTGAATAAAATATCAAAGTTGAAGAAATATTTTCAAATAATAGACTTGTCTCAGCAGACATACTTTTATACCAAATTTCCCTCTCGAATCTTCACCTCTTCTTTTAATCCCCTCTCTCCCAACAAACTCAACTCACACCTCTATTCATTACTCTCTACAACACTTTATTTTTTCACACTTTTCCATTAATCACACAGGCGAACAAAATGCCGCGAAACCTAGCGGTTTGTATCGCCATTGGTGCAGTCCTCCTCGCCATTGCTGCCGCCGAGGACCCATATAGATTCTTTAACTGGAATGTCACATATGGTGACATCTACCCACTTGGTGTTCGCCAACAGGTTAATACTTTATAAGATTATTTATACTGAAAATAAGCTGTTTTGAAAATAAGATTATTTATCGAGTTGTTTATTTCAAAATGTTTGTATGGTTAATTTGCGACGTTAAAATGCAGGGAATTTTGATAAATGGAAAATTTCCTGGACCTGATATCTATTCTGTTACGAATGATAATCTCATTATCAATGTTTTCAACAGCTTAGATGAACCTTTTCTTCTTTCCTGGTAAGTGAATATATAATCCATGATGAGCATGTATTGTTTTTTTGTTTATGTTCATAACATATATATGTTTGTCGAAATGAATATTTCAAACTTGATCGGGTGTAAATGACAATATACATTTGTTAATTAGTTATACAATGGAACTCTCTGATCATGCATGATTCTTAATATAATCATCATCATGATCGACGATTTTAAAGTTTTATTTTGAAAGCTTATCGCCATTGATTTGGACAAGCTTTGACAATAAAAGTAATACTTATTACAAATTAAGCATGCATTATTGCATACCTTGTGGAATATATGTTTTATTTGCTTAGTATATATCTTATGTCGAGTTTGGTTGTTGGTTAAAGTGTTTTGCTGATTTTAGCTGTATTAGCCAATCTGATTAAAAGGGGTCACTGTTTACGACTAATATCATTTTAAACAAACAGAGAATTCTAAAATGATTTACCTTCCAAAGTTATGTTTTAGCTTCAACTTTTTTACAAATGTTCATTCATCTATATAGACGATAGGTCTTTTAATTTCCAAAAACATAGGTTCTAGCTACATATCGTAATGTATCATCGGTCAGTTTCGTTTTTATTTTTGACGTATCATTTTCAGTAGTTATAAAATTTATGAATAAGGCCTTAAAAACTCAAACACGATAGGTCGATAGCTCTACCAATTTAATAGGTGATGTTATCAATATATAGGTGAGTTTATCAATGATATGCACTAAATAAATACTACTCGTAAATACGTAGATCTGTCTTTGGGGTTGCAAATAAATTTAATGCAGTAAGAAGAATGTTGTGAAGTCAATAATAGGTGCACTAACCGAAGAAGATAACATTAAGTTCTCATTAGCCAATTTGCACCAAGATCTAACCGAGTTTTATACGAGTAGTAGTTATTTTGTTCGATTATATATTTACATTTTTTTTAGGAAAATAAAATCATGCATATATTCTAGGTTGTGTACCTTCGTTTTTGATAAAAATAAATTTTAATAGTAAGGTATATATATAATAACATTTCTATTGTGATTGTTATTAGTTTCACCTATTTATTTTCATGTCATGCGACTTTTGTAATAAAAAAGGTATAGCGCTGTAATATTTGGTTAGCTAGTTACTCTTTTCAATAAATAGGAGGCAAAAAGTCATCCCAATCAATGTTTTAAAACTCAGTCTTTTAATCGACCCGGCTAAGTCACCGGGTCACCGGTTCAACCGCCGGGTCGACCCGGTTCTATGAATAAGAAGAGAATAGCTTTGAAACCTTTAGAATACTACCGAAACAACACTTTAGAACTACAAAATTAAAAATTGCAAAAGCAAAGTACAAACATCAGGTTGTATTTTATAAGTCTAATTTAGTTTAACCCAAACTTAACTGACATCAAACATCATCACTTCATCTTTATACGTAGTAATTAAACTTAAATATAACAAGTCAAGTGCTTTTCAAAAAAAATAATATATAACAAGTCAAGTACTACATATTGAAGTCCTTCGTCTTTTTAGCTTTAAATTAAAGCTTGACTCGAAGTTTAAATATAACTACATACGTGAATACTATAAGATACCCCAACACAAACTACTACCATCAGTAAACAACATTCAATGCAAAGAAAAAAAAACCTCACACAGATTGTATGCAAGGGTGTGGGTGAGTGAAGAAATGAAAGGTTTGTGAAATGGGTAAAACAAAAGTAGTTTCTATCATTTGAAAATAAAAATAAAACAAACGCCTTTGACCCAGCCGGGTTTGTAAACCCGCCGGTTTAATCCGGTTTCCAAACTGCCAAAAACCCGTTCACGTCCGGCCCGTTCCTCTCACCGGTTCCCGGTTTAACCGGTTGAACCGGCCGGGTCAACCCGGGTTTTAAAACATTGATCCCAATAATCATTGCTATTTTTTTTTTTATTTATTTTCCAAATTTGTCGTTCAAAAAAAAATTATGAAGTCGACCAGATTAAACTCTTTTGTATATTGAACCCACTCATATACACAGTTGAACTGCCTATCTCATAGTTTATAACGTGTGATTTGTGCCGTGTACTGATTGTGTCTAAAATTGTTCGGGCTAGAGGTCTTTCACCAAAATGTATTGGTACTGTTATGTTCAGGTTGTGTGTGGGTTGTTTTTGCTTGTCCCACTTTCCCTCTAATACAAACTACGTTGTATAAACATCAGAATCTAACAGGATTGGCATCGCATATGTGTGTTTGCGTCGGTTTATTTGGTGTTAGTTTCTTTTGCGGTTGAGGACTTGGGTACGAGGGAAACTGGTCGTTTCATGTGGTGAGCCGTACGTACTTGGAATGAGAGGTGGGTGGATCGGGAATATGGGTGTGGGGGCTTGATAAGCGGAGTTAGTTATGTGATTGGGGTTGGTTTGTGGGGATTCTTGCTAGTGATACGGGGCTAATGATGGTCTGTAGGGGTCGTAATTTGGGAAAGGCAGCGTAATGAGGATAAGAGGCGAGGGTTGCACACGCCGATCCAAACATATATCTCATATCTTCACCTATATTATCATTCACCTTTCTTTGTGCTGCCTCCACAATCTTTTACCATTAATCACACAGCGACAACCAAAATGCCGCGAAACCTAGCGGTTTGTATCGCCATTGGTGCAGTCCTCCTCGCCATTGCTGCCGCCGAGGACCCATATAGATTCTTTTAATGGATTGTCACATCATGGTGAAATTCTACCAACTGGTGTTCGTCACAACAGGTTAATATTTTTTACTGCATTATTTTTTACTGATAAAATGAGGTTGGAATCTCTACGTCTTTGTTACTACGTTGAGGGGTTATGTTATTATTGGGGGGTGGGTGATTGTGTCGGAGTGTGGTGTTTATTGCAGGGAAGGTTTTGATAAAATGGATTATTTGCCCTGGTCCTGATATTCTTTTGCATGGGCGAAGGTGTATGTATCTGTACGTCTTTGGGGGGGATTCATGCTGTGAAGGTCTTTCCGGGGGAGGCGGGTAGGGGTTTGGGTTGTGTAGTTGAATGGTGAGTGGTATGGGTGGGGGGGGGGGGGGTGCGTTGGCTGCTTATGTGTGTGGGGTGAGTTCCTGGTTGTGGGACAAATAGGGGCGGGGGAGTTTAGGGTCATTGGTGTTAATGGGGGGTTGGGTGGGGTGTACACTTGGGTTTCGCATCGGTGATGGCACGGTGGGCTGATACAATATTAAATAATCATCTGATCGCGATTTTACTAGTTATATTTTGAAGCTTATCGCCATTGATTTGGACAAGCTTTGACAATAAAAGTAATACTTATTACTAATTAAGCATGCATTATTGCATACCTTGTGGAATATATGTTTTATTTGCTTAGTATATATCTTATGTCGAGTTTGGTTGTTGGTTAAAGTGTTTTGCTGATTTTAGCTGTATTAGCCAATCTGATTAAAAGGGGTCACTGTTTACGACTAATATCATTTTATACAAACAGAGAATTCTAAAATGATTTACCTTCCAAAGTTATGTTTTAGCTTCAACTTTTTTACAAATGTTCATTCATCTATATAGACGATAGGTCTTTTAATTTCCAAAAACATAGGTTCTAGCTACATATCGTAATGTATCATCGGTCAGTTTCGTTTTTATTTTTGACGTATCATTTTATATTATATATATATGATATACCCCTCCCCCCCCCCCCCCCACACGTAGCTTAAAAAAAATTTATCGAATCACACCGGCCCCCCCCCCCCCCACCCCCCCCCGCCCCTCCTCCCCCCCACCCTTTCACCCCCCACCCCCACCCCCCCCCCCCTCCCCTTCTCCCCCCTACAATTACACCAGACGATAGGTCGATAGCTCTACCAATTTAATAGGTGATGTTATCAATATATAGGTGAGTTTATCAATGATATGCACTAAATAAATACTACTCGTAAATACGTAGATCTGTCTTTGGGGTTGCAAATAAATTTGACATGCCAGTAGAAGAAATGTTGTGTAAGTTCAAAAATTAGGTGCACTAACCGAAGAAGATAACATTAAGTTCTCATTAGCCAATTGGCACCAAGATCTAACCGAGTTTTATACGAGTAGTAGTTATTTTGTTCGATTATATATTTACATTTTTTTATGTTACAATAAAGAGTTAAAGACTGTTAGGAAAATAAAATCATGCATATAATATTCTAGGTTGTGTACCTTCGTTTTTGATAAAAATAATTTTTAATAGTAAGGTATATATATAATAACATTTCTATTGTGATTGTTATTAGTTTCACCTATTTATTTTCATGTCATGCGACTTTTGTAATAAAAAAGGTATAGCGCTGTAATATTTGGTTAGCTAGTTACTCTTTTCAATAAATACGAGGCAAAAAGTCATCCCAATCAATGTTTTAAAACTCGGTCTTTTAATCGACCCGGCTAAGTCACCGGGTCACCGGGTCGACCCGGTTCTATGAATAAGAAGAGAATAGCTTTGAAACCTTTAGAATACTACCGAAACAACACTTTAGAACTACAAAATTAAAAATTGCAAAAGCAAAGTACAAACATCAGGTTGTATTTTATAAGTCTAATTTAGTTTAACCCCAAAACTTAACCGACATCAAACATCATCACTTCATCTTTATACGTAGTAATTAAACTTAAATATAACAAGTCAAGTACTACATATTGAAGTACTTCATCTTTTTAGCTTTAAATTAAAGCTTGACTCGAAGTTTAAATATAACTACATACGTGAATACTATAAGATACCCCAACACAAAACTATACCCCTTTTTTTAATTAAAAGGGGGGTGAAATCCAAGGTATTAAAAGATAACAACATTCAATGCAAAGAAAAAAAAAAACTCACACATAAATGAAAGGTTTGTGAAATTGATGTGATGTACTGATGTTGGTAAAACAAAAGTGGTTTCTATCATTTGAAAATAAAAATAAAACAAACGCCTTTGACCCAGCCGGGTTTGTAAAACCGGGTCGACCCGGGTCATAGGAAACCCGCCGGTTTAATCCGGTTTCCAAACTGCCAAAAACCCGTTCACGTCCGGCCCGTTCCTCTCACCGGTTCCCGGTTTAACCGGCTGGGTCAGCCACAAATTGTGCCGTTCCAAAAAAAAAAAGTGTAACACATTACATCTTACACACCAGCTTACAAGAAGATTACGATTATGTTTAGAAAAAAATAAACCACTTACAATATAAGCTTTATTTGACAGACATAACTTTTTAAAAATTAAAAAAATATAATTTTTTAAATTCAAATGCTATTTTATTTTAATTATAAAAATGATCTACATTTTCTATCTCTCACTTCATCTTTATGTATAACATATATCTCCATTTACAACGATAGCCACTTGCGCCAACATGTCCCACATACAGACAAACCATTAACTCTATTTATTCAAAGACAAACCGGACATATAATATGGAATATATAAATACAGTCTTATGTTATATGTACCCCCTGAAACACCATTTGTACCCCTTTGATTTTTTGCGTTTTTTCTGTGGTTTTTTTTTTTGTATTTTTATAATTTTGTATATGTTATAAAACTGTGACACGGAGAAAACGGAACGAAAAATATAACGTTTAACAGGTCAAAAGTATGAAACTGTCAAAAATTACGAAACAGAAACTGATAAAAAACTGCGTTGCACTGTAAAAAAAGAGATACAAAAGGAATCTTTTGTACCTTTTTGCAACATTGAGTGGGCCGGGGGTACCAACGGGGGTACCCATAAATATAATTTAGGATTAGTTTGTTTCTAAAAGATGTACATAACCTTTGACATAATTTTTGTCAATGATCCTAATTTATTAAAATCTTGCATAATATAAATCACTTAGTTTTTTTCTAAGGTTTAATAAATCTTAATCTCAACATATATATACATTTACTTAAACAATTGTCCAAAAATCGCGTGTTAGTAAGCCTCTAACATTATATATTGGCTTTCAAGTTATTTTATTTTGTATATGTCAAAAAAAAAAAAAGGTTTTTTTGCGTATAAAACCTGATTATGATAACAAATTTTTCTTTTGTATTGCAACCTATTCAAATTCTACCACATTGATGTGAAAATGTGCATTAATAGAACGGCATTCAAACAGAGAAGGAGTTCGTCGAAGCATGGTGTGTATGGAACAACATCCCAATCCAAACCTGGGAAAAACATCACATACATCCTCCAAGTGAAACAATGTCAAATTGGAGAGCTTGTACTCCTACACATACCCCTTAATCTCTCTACTAAACTTCCACAAAGCCGAGGTGGTTCTTTGGAGGTCATCAGGATCTTTAGCTCTCGTCCGAGGAACTTCCCCTGTGCATTTGACTCAACCTACCGAAGACTTTTTCTCTAGTTCACTTCCCTTATCCGAAGATTGTAAAAGTCTAACCACACTGTAAGCATGCTGCTTATATATTATTACTCTTGCGTATCACATCTCTATTCTATAATGATATAACAACTATTAGGATGGGATATCCATGTTTCTAGATTATTTCACAATATCTTTTTGACAGCCGGACTTATTAATATATTTATTACTACCGATAACGTAAACTTTTTAGATTATAGTGATTTCTTCAGTTTAAATCTTTGTTTTCTAATTTTGCAGCGAACGATTAAAAGATAGAACTCTACAATGTGTTAACTATAAAATTTCTGGCTAATTTGCGGCCATGATCATGGTACCTACTTTTCATTTAATCTTTACTTTAATTGTAAGCAATAAGAACTTGCGTCTCTTTTAAACATTGAGCACTACTTTTAAGTGGGCCACATTGTTTAGAACTTTGTATGGTCTGCTTTTTTAATCGCTATATATTTCTTTTACAATTAATATCAAAAACGAGTGAGAACATTCTTTTATCGACTATCTTAATCATTAGCGTGAGCTGACTTTAGTATAACACTTTATTTCACTTAGCATTTTTTTTAAACAACACAATAATTTGAATGAGTATTGTCTCATTGGGCGCTGAGTATAGTAGATTTTTACTATTCTGGATTAACAAATAAGTGGGATTCGATTATTTATAATAGCGTACTATGTGCGCATGTTCACGTGCGAAGCTATCAGTATAATGATATTTACTTATTAACGTCATAAACCTAACGGGCTTAAGAGAAAACGAAGCCCAAAAAGATTATTCTGACAGCCAGAACGCTAAAATGCGCGTACTCTTGGATTTTTTTTTTTGTTTTTTTTTTTTTTAAAGGGCGAGCGAACGAACTTTTAGTATGTAATATAAACATAAATATGAATTGCGAATCTGTTTAAATACAGTATCAAATGGAAAAAAAATACAGATTATATATAAATTTAAATCATTAAATAGAATGTGTCACGTTTTCTGACCCTTCATCCTATTATTTGTTTAGAAAAAATTTCACAACTCTCGTTCCCTATGTTTGGAACCCAAATCACATCAGATCGTCCCTAATTCAAATAAATACAACCAAAGGCATTCCCCTAATTTTGAAACAGGTAACACAACACCTTCCTTATCGTTATTTTGCTAGGTTAAGTTGTTACACCGCGGACGAGGGTACATTTGGTCCTTTCCGTCGTCTTTTTGCGCCTGTCACCATTTTTTTTCAATAAAATAACAAAAGTTAAACACTCACACATCCCATTCTCTTTTTCTTATCTTCTTCTCAACCAAATACATATTATTTACAAAATCAAAAACACAATCACAATTAACCAAAAAAATCAAAGGTGAGAAAAAAAATGCATTTTCTACCCTACTCTTCTTCTCACCCTGACACCTGAATCCATCCAGTAAGATAGTACACACTCAACTCAACAAGTGAGTATTAAATCCATCAATACAAAAAAAATCTTCATTCTCTTTTTCCTCTTATCTTCTTTCTTAAGCCTTCAATTCCTCAACTTGTTTTCTCATAAACCGTTGCTTCATATTTTCTAAACCTTCAGCAACTTTCAACACTGCAAAGAATCATCCAAATTCTTCAATCGAGCTCCTAAACTCAGCCCATCCTCAGCAACAAAGAGCACGCGGCTGAAACACTTTTCTCTTTCATCAAACCTAAACAATAACTGTCTCCTACTTTTCTTAAACCCCGCAATCTCCAGCTTCCTTTTCCTCCACTTGGGACATACATTAACCGAACCACAGTTTCCCAATCTCCAACATGTGCCGATTGCCATCATTAGCGTAATCTAGTTCTCCTTCCCCCCCAATACGCTTCACTTGACACGCACTTGTTAACAGCCTGTCCTCTCCTTTTCCTTCCTTTCATATTAAAACATTGAGATCTAGGCAAATGGATCTGACACCAGCCGCATGAGCTGCAATACGAATCACCTTGCAAAATCTATAGATCGTACTTATAACAAATCGAATAGATCCAAAAAAAAAAAAGGGTTGCTCGCGACAATGGTGATGATGGTTGCGGCTGCCAAATGTCGGTGTGCTCGTTTGATAGGTTGCGGTGGTGGGCAGTTGGGTTTGTGGTGTAGTTCGGTGATATAAAACTACGTATGTATCGAGAATATTAACTGTTACATAGATAATAAACAATCATATTAACACTTCAATTAACACACCCAGAAAAATCCATAACTCCAACGTTCAAACACAAAAAATTTTATGATTGACCATAATTTATGAAATCCTAAAAAAAAGACATCTGAGAAATATAAAGAACATAATTAATATAAGAGGTGTGTTTTGAAATGAAGTGTTTATAAAATTTCTTTTATAAACGCGTTTATTATCGTAAAACTTACAAATGGCGTATGTCTTTCGTTATACATCGGTTTTTCGAGTTTCTTACATTTTTGGAATCCTCCTGACATGTAGTATTTTATAAAAATATAAATTAAATATGATATATTTCGAATTAAAACAGAATGTTTTGATATTTTTGGTAAAAATGTGTTTAAACTTGTTTTTGTAACTTTTAAGTTTATCAACTTTGTTACAAGTCCATTACAACACTTAACTCCATAAGTCTTACATACTTAGGGTCCTTAGTCCATCATTTGTCCAAATATTATCCAAGAATCACAAGATCCATAAGTCTACATATTTATTTGTTCATAAACTTTAATAAGTACACTTTTTAGGTAACTTGTTTATATACACTTTTTATACATAAACCACACTTGTACATTACTTATACTTCCATTCCCACATGGATATTTAAAAACCCATCCAATAATATATTTAAAAGTATAAAAAATCACAAACATTGTAGAAAATCCAATTACAAGTTAAAAGTCCTAGACGGAGATAACAATACAAAACACCATATATGGCCTAATATCATGAATGTAAAGAGATTAAGGTTTTTAGATAACCTTAGTATGATGTAAGATGATTAACAACAATGTATAAACCCTTGTTTAGCAAACAAACCCTAGCTTCCAAGTCTTACAAAACCCTAATCCAAAGAAAACCCTAATCTTAAACCTTCCATGCTTAACCCTTGTAAACACTAAACCAAGCCTTCAAACCTTCTTGGTGTGCCTTAGATATGTTGCTAGAACACTTGTATATGTTGAAAATAAATTTTCTATGGATTATTTAGGTGTTTTGTGGTTGGTCGTAGGTTTTGGAGAGAGCACAAGAAGCTTAAAATGTGAAATTTTTGCTAAGGAAATGAAGTGTGTATGTTCTCTATCTAGTTGCTTGCCTTATATACTTCTAGGACTAGTCAAAGATCACTTATACAAAGTCCAAGACAAGATGAGGGTTTTTAGGAAGTCTTATCCGAATTTAGAGGGAGGGAAAGAGCTAGTTGGTGATTGTGATCTTTTATGAAAATATCTAGCTAAACTTGAAGTTATAAATTGGTAGATTTAAGTATAAAGGTAATACTTGTAATGTATAGGTTGTAGTTAGTTTATTTTATGAACAATTTGAATAACAATGTTAACATGGGTGAAGTTTTACAAAACTTTGAGCATTGGATATAAAAATGGGTATTTGTTGAAGTGTAGATAAATTTTGGTGGTTCTGAGAATGCCTAAACGTATTTTATCGCGAAACGTAAACACTTTACGTAACCAATAAAAATAAAATGTGCCAAGTTAATAATTATCCTCTAAATAGTTATCTAACACTTGCTTGATGTAAACATTTACTTGTTTGATGCCCGTTTACGTTGTGTGATAATTTTTAGCTTACGCGATTTAACTTAGCGATTTCAATTAAAGCAAACGCGTACAAGACAAAAAATAAATAATGAATTTATTGACGTCGTACAATGACCCTAAAACACGGGGTGTTATAGTCTTCCCCCGTTAAATGAGCCTTGTCCTCAAGGCTTAAGACGCGACACTTGACAACGGTGCAGTCTTTGTGAAGAGGTATGGATACTTCTTTTGGAATTGGTCTTCACGTTCCCATGTAAACTCAGGACCTCTCCTGGAGTTCCATCGAACCTTGATGATTGGAATGCGGCTTTGTTTCAATCGTTTAACCTCATGATCCATGATCTCTACTGGTTCCTCAACAAAATAAAGCTTGTCATCAATATGGAGTCCATCTAACGGACCGGCTAATGGTTCGTCGGCATAGCACTTCTTCAAGTTGGATACATGAAATGTATTGTGAACCCTGCTCAGCTTTTGAGGAAGTTCAAGCTTGTAAGAAATGGCTCCAACCTTTTCTAATACTTTGAAAGGTCCAACATATCTGGGGTTTAGCTTCCCTCATTTGCCAAAATGTACTACTCCTTTCCAAGGTGAAACCTTGAGCATAACTCTATCTCTAACTTGAAATTCCATCGGCTTGCGCTTTAAATTGGCGTAACTCTTTTGTCGATCACGAATAGCTTGAATTCTTTGCTTGATCTAAATGATTTTTTTGGTTGTCTCTTGAACTATTTCTGGACCAGTGAGTTAAAATTCTCCAACTTCGGCCTAACAAACAGGTGAACGACACTTTCGACCATAAAGTGCTTCAAACGGTGCAACCTTAATGCTAGTGTGATAACTATTGTTATACCCAACCCTTTCCAAAGTCGATCATACAAGCACGCATCATATCCTTGAGAGTTTGAATATTCCTCTTGCTTTGACCGTCAGTTTACGGATGATATGCAGTACTCATATCCAAATTTGTACCCAAGGCCTTCTGAAGTGACCTCTAGAAATTTGATGCAAACCTAGGGTCGCGATCACAAATGATTGAGACAGGTATTCCATACCTCGTGACTACCTCTTTCAGGTACATTCTCGCCAAATTTTCCATGGGATCAGTTTCCCTCATTGGTACGAAGATTGCGGATTTAGTAAGTCGGTCAACAATCACCCAAATGATGTCATAACCTTGTAACGACTTAGGAAGCTTCGTGATAAAATACATAGTGATATTTTCCCACTTCCATTGAGGTATCTCGGGTTGCACCAACAAACCCGATGGCCTTTGATGTTCAGCCTTGACCTTAGCACATGTCAAACATTTGCTAACATAGGTGGCAATGCTGGCCTTCATATTGGGCCACCAATATAGCTTCTTCATGTCTTGATACATCTTGTCAAAACCCGAATGAATAGATTATTTTGACTTGTGGGACTCGTGCATGATCATAGTCCTCCAGTTGCCATAACAGGGTAACCAACTCCTGCCATTTAAGCATAGAGTTCCATCCGCACGGGGTTCCAACTTTTCCATTCTAAGTTTCTCTGGATCCTTTGAATTTTCAATCAACATACCTCTAACATCTTCGTTCTTGATGTTCTCTGGTTTTCGTGCCTCAGTCTGAGCATTCAAAATTTGTTTGGGGAGATTCAAACCAATAGTCATGACTAAGGCTCGAACCCGTAATGGCTTATTTTGTTCTTTACGGCTTAAGGCATCGGCCACTACGTTTGCTTTCCTTAGGTGGTAACGTATTTCACAATCATAGTTATTGAGCAACTCTAACCAACGACATTTCTTCATGTTCAGCTCCTTTTGATCAAGAATGTGTTGTAAACTCTTGTGGTCTGTGAACACCGTACACTTGGTCCCATACAGATAGTGTCTCCAAATTTTTAAAGCAAACACCACTACACCAAGTTCCAAATCATGAGTCGTATAGTTCTTGTCATGAATCTTCAATTGGCATGATGCATAAGCAATCACCTTCTCTCTTTGCATCAACACAATGCCCAAACCTTTGTTTGAAGCATCACAGTATATGATAAAATCTTCGCTTCCTTCAGGTAAAGCCAGAATTGGTGCACTACACAACTTCTGCTTCAACAGTTGAAACGCTGCTTCCTGTTTTGTTGCCTCCAAACAAACTTAACCCTGTCTTTTGAGTAAGCTTTGGTCATTGGCTTGGTGATCTTCCCGAAAAAAAAAAAAATTCCCCCCCCTTCGATAACTTTCAGTAATACCCAGCCAGAATTTGATGAATCCTCGGTGGGTGTTTTAAGGAGATACCCAATCTTTTATGGATTCGATCTTGGCGGGATCTACGTGAATGCCTTGACTATCAATCACGTGGCCGAGAAATTATACCTTGGGAAGCCAAAATTCACATTTAGAGAATTTAGCATACAACTCCGCTTTCTTAAGCAATTCTAGAATTTCCTTAAGATGTTCTTCGTGTTCCTTCTTGTTCTTAGAGTAGATGATAATATCATCGATAAAGACGATCACAAATTTATCCAAAAATGGCTTGCACACGCGGTTCATGAGATCCATAAATACCGCTGGTGCGTTTGTCAAGCCAAATGGCGTAACTTGGAACTCATAATGACCATATCGAGTTCATGAGTGCCGTCTTCGGAATATCTTCTTCACGTACTCGAAGCTGGTGATAACCTGATCCCAAGTATATCTTAGAATAAACACTAGATCCTTGTAGTTGATCAAATAAATCATCGATCCTTAAGAGTGGATAATGATTCTTCACCGTTAGCTTGTTCAGCTCTCAGTAGTCGATACACATTCGAAACGATCCATCCTTCTTCTTGACAAACAAGACCGGAGCTCCCTAAGGTGAGGAACTGGGTCTTATAAAGCCTTTGTCGGATAGCTCCTTCAGTTGGTCCGACAATTCTTTCATTTCAGATGGGGCCAATCGATAAGGCGCTCGAAGTGCTACAGTGCAAAAAAAAAATTCCCACATATTTTCAACCAATTTCGAATTCCACTTGTCGAGTCAGTGGAAAGACCGCAACAAGTTCTTCAGGAAATTTCAAACGATTCGGATACTCCTCCAGTCAGCTTTCTTCTCTCTGACTTGTCCTTCAGTCTTCCTTTGTAGTAACATGTGCCAAAAAATAGGACACCTTTTAGCATGTACATCCTGCATTTTAGGTGCATGAGATGATGTTTCAAATAAGTCCTTCGTTTCCCCTGACACTTTCCGTCTCTACGAACAATCAACGTTTCTTTTCACTAGGGAAAAATACAAAAAAACGATTTTCTCTGCACAAACGATGACAGAACATCCTAGTTACTTTGCCAACTCAATCCATACCGATTATTACTTCGAGACTACCCAAAGTTCATGTGCAATAAGTCAATGTAAATAGGTGATTTAAGAAATTTAATGTAGCAGAACCCCCCAAAATAATACATTTAACACCAATTATTCTCTCGCATAAGCTAGTTTTAACATCATAATAATGATCCTATGGTAAGTGGTGTGATAATCAATCTAGAAGCTCAATGCAATATACGACAAAGCTTCTATCGGCACCAGTATCAAATAAGACAGAAGCATAACGTTTTTTTAGAAGGAACGTACCCTAACGATGTTTTGAGTCAGGTTTGTCCTACAACGGCAAAACCAAATATACACTTTCGCTGGAGCATTGCCATTTCCACCTTGGTTACCACGGTTATTGTTTTTCAGCTTTAGACAATCCCTCTTGAAATGTACCTGGGCTCTACATTCATAGCAAGTAGGTTTCTGACCTGCCCCAGTGCCCCTTTGGTTGTTAGCAGTGTTGGTATTTGCAGTACTCCTACAGTCACGAGCTAGATGGCCAACTCTGTTGCACTTGTGACATTTTGGAGCACATTGACTGTCATGGTGATAGTTACATTTTGAGCACAGAGGTTTAGATCCTCCGTAAGGTTTCTTCTCACTAGACCCTGCAGCCGTGTTCTACCACTTGTTCTGTTGTTGTTGTTGGTTATCATCTTGCTTTCTTTTGTTTTCACTCTGTCGTTCAGCAAAAGTGCGGATTTTCTTGTCCATTAACTCAGTTGCAAATTCAATTGCATCCTGCATGGTTTTTGGCTTAGATGCCATTACACTTCTGTGAATCATGTCGGGCAAACCATCGACATATTTCTCAATTTTGTCCAACTCTTCGGGAAACATCCTAGCACACGTCAATTCCAGTTCTTGAAATCGTTGGTTATAGCTTAACACATCGGTACCTTTAACATTCAAATTCCACATCTCAGCCTCCAGCTTCTTAACCTTGCCCCTTGGGCAGTACTTGTTGGTCATCTTCTTTTTCAAGTTTATCCAAGTCATTACATAAGCAACATCATGACCAACAGTCTTAACGTGGGAGTTCCACCACGTTAGAGCACTTCAAAGAAGAGTACAAGTGGCAAACTTGATTTGGTTTTCCATAGAGCAGTTGCTTATACGGAACACAGTTTCTATTCTTTCAAACCACTAAGTCAACTCGACGACTCCTTGATTCGTCTCCAAATACGTATATAAGGATTTTATCAATAATAGTATAAGATAAGTATTCCAAAAGGCTTCTAAGAAGATTACTTTTATCCAAAGTAAAATTCAAAACCTTCCCGAGTCGTATCCCGACGAGGCGTGAATTGAAAATCGAGGTTAAGTTTGTGATCGCGTGATTGCATAATTAAGATTTTTGATTTTGGATTCTATTTCTACAAATATAAATGCAAAAACATGTAAAGACAAGCAACAATTAAAGAAATTAAAATTTTGACATAAAAACGTTAAAGAAAATCCTAAAAAACACGACTTAAAACCCTAATTATCAAAATTTAACCGTAAAAATGTTTTTTTATAAATCCTAAATGACTAAATATAATTTTAGAAAAAAGAATTATATTTTTTTGACTTTTATTTTATTTATTATGAATTAAAAACAGATGTAATCTAAATTAATTATTAAAATAGTAAACTAATTATTAAAAATCTGGAAAAATTAGGAAAAATACTTTAATCTATGAAGAATCTAAGAAAAATGAAAACTGTAAATTTGGCGGAACAAATAAGCTGATAAAAAGCAGTTAAACTCGAATAAGCAAACTGAAAAGTAAGGTTTAAATACTAGATGATGTAGAGCTACGACAGGTGAAAGTCCCAAGGGCAGTTGGTTAAGGAGTGTGGTATGTGCTTAATTACACATACCTTTTACCTTTAAAAACGAGCTAAAATAACCAAAAACGGACTTAAAATGCCAAATATATGCTTGTTTTGCTAATTATGTTGTGCAGGAACGGATAACTAAGAAAAGGACGAAAAACAAAGCCAAAACGACAAAACCGGACTCGGAATGGAAAAGACTGTGAAAGACAAAGCCAAATCGAAGCCGAAAAGTCAATCAAGTCAAAAAGTCAACAGAAAAGTCAACTGGTCAAAGTCAAAGTCAACCCAAGTCAACCCCGAGGCCAAAGTCAAAGAAATATAAGTTTAGGGACTGAAATTGTAAGTCCCTAAACTTATACTTAAAGAAGAAATCAAGAGAAAAGAAGAGGAGGGCCAAACTGCCATTTCACCAAAGTTGTACTCCAAGGGCTTATGATGTCAAGTCCTATAACTTGTACACCCAAGGACGGTTCATGCAAAAGGCAATATAACCTTTGGGGACTGAAATTGCCAAGTCCCCAAAAAGGTTATAAACACAAGGACCATGGTTGCAAGTGCTCATATATCATAGGAGGACCAACCCTGCCAACTCCAAAATCCCACACTCTGTCTCTCCCCAACACCTTTTCCCGCCCTTTTGAGACTCAAAAACCCAAACACCAATCACATGTCGACTTCCCTTCTTTTATCCAACCTTTCCCACCAAAAAACCCAGGGTTCTTCCCTATCTCCCCCCTCCACTATCCCTAGAACCCATAAAGTATGCCATGGTGGCAATCCCACCAATTTCGAGCAAAAGGGACGGCTAAGATTGATAAGATTGAAGGGTCTAGATTGCTTTGGGCTGTTCTACTCTCACAACAAACACAAGCCTCAGTTATAAAAGAAGAGGAAGACAGAAGAAATGCATTAGTTAGTAGCTTTTATTTTTCAGTTTGTATTTTTCTTATTTTTTAAGCATTTTCTTTAAGTATTTTTGTAATTCAGCTTTAAGCTCTTGTACTATCTTCCTTTAAGCTTGTACTTCATCATTTGAGAAATAAAGTTCAGTTTTCAGAGTTTATTTGTCTTTTGATTTCAATTTTAAGTCGATTTTACTCATTAAGCTCTCAATAAGCTCAATTGAGCTTATTACTGCTCATAAGCTCAATTTCAGTCAAACATTGTTTCTTAAACATTCATTAACTCATTGTTACTCATTTACATCAAAAGCATGATTACTTGAGAAGTTTTGAGTTCATTTTGGAAGTGAAAGGGAAAATAAGCTAAAATCTAGCTTATTGAGGTTTAGAGGCAAGGTGCCATTAGGATTAAGCTTTTTGAGGTCATTCACTCTACAAGAGTGGCCTCTTGTGCTGAGACTCCAACAAACTCAGGTTTTAATTCTTCAAATTCTCAATTTAGCTTAAATTTAGCTTTTACATTTGCTTATTTCTTATCAAATTTTGCTTAAGTCTTTTCATTATCATGTTGTTCAGGTTTATTGATTAGTTATCTCGAATATTTAGAAGATTAAGTTTGAGTAATCTCACTTTTCATAATAATTCTGTCATAGTAGTAGTAATAGCTTCATAAGAGTAACTAGCTTATTTCTTTACATAAGCTTAGCTTTTAAGTGTTTAAATAGCTTAAATAATCTAGATATAGTAGAAGTAGATAAAAAGCTTAAACTGTTTTAGCTTTTAAATAGAATTAGATGTCACTTAGTGTTTACAGCTTTTAATAAAGGTGTGTTTGGTATAAGCTTAAATTGACTCTTAAAGTCAACTACACTTTGTCAAAACCTTTCAACTAGTTGAGCTAGGACATATAACAAGGATCTAAACAGTTTGTAAAAGTTAGAGTTTAGTTTTACAAAGTCTAGAGTTCATAAAACTTGTTCTTGCACCAGGACAGTTTTTATGTTAAGTCATTGATAGAAATTAAAAATTCAAGGCAAGTTTGAGCCCAAGTTTAGTTAATATAGGATTTTATACATGTAATGAATTAGTTAAGACATGCTTAAGTAGAACTTAAACTTGTATTCTTGTTCTTTAAACCAACTACATCAGCAACAAATGACAGCAACAAGAATAAGTGTAGGTTAATTCATTTTCTGAATTTTTCATTTCCTTGTTGAATTTTGGAAATCATTTTATATAGGTTGAATAAAGGTAGTTAGAGTAGCTTATTGTCAAAGTTTCAGCATCTAAAGTTCAAAAATAAGCTTTCTAGCTTATTTGAAAAAAAGCTCAAAAACAGTTTCAGTAGAACTTGCACTTTTAAACTTCAATTTTCTTGCTTAATTTGTTAAAACTAGGGTAATTTTAGTTTAAATACCTTTAATACACATCTTAAACTTCAAATAGCTTCTTTTGTTTTTAGATTTCATCAAGTAATAAGCTCAAAATAAGCCATAAACTAGAAACTATAAGAAAAGCCTACTTTCTGTGACAGAAACTAAACAGCTTATTTTCTAGCTTATTCTTTTGTCAAAAGTTGAAAGTGCCTTCATTAATGTTGTAGAGAATAAGCTCCTTAGCAACTTTCATGTTTTAAGTTTTTGCTGAATCTCAATTTTTAATAAGCCAAAAATAAGCTAGCATCGTAGGGTCTGTTTTGTAATTTTCCTAAAGTAGAAGGGTACCCGTTTTCACTATAGTGTAAATTTGCAAATATTAGCCCGCCTACCCTTTATTTCCCTTTCTTACAATTTCTACCCTGTTCTTTTAGTAAAAATAAAATAGATTTAAATTTTAGAAAATAGTTTTATTAAATTAGGGTTTATAGTTTAATAAATCAAATTAGGGTTCAATTAGCTTATAAAATTTGGGGCTTTTTGTTCTAATAAATTTCTGCACTCTTTTAGCATCTTAAAACCATTTTTCTATATTTTTCTCATTTGATTTGTATTTTCTAGAAATTAAAATAGATTTTAGTGAATTACTTTTTCTTAGAAAAATCATAAAAAATAGAAAAATAGTTGAAAAATTAAAATTCTTTTTGCAATAATTTTCTTTTTAAATCTAGTATTTTTGAAAAATAAAAGAAAAATTTTAGTGTTAATTTTTAGAAAAAGTTTATTTTTGTTAATTCATTAAACTTTAGAAATTCATAAAAAATTCAAAAATACATAAAAAATTCTAATTCTTTTTCCTAAAATTTTCATTTTAAATTTGTGATTTTTAGGTATAAAATTTGTTAAAAGTTGTGCCTTAGATTTTAAATTTCAGTTTTAGCTCGCATTATTACGTTTTGTGCATTTAAATTTCGTGCTATTTCATTGTTTTTAGTTTGTGCTATTAAATTTTGTAGTGTAATCATCAATTCAAAAGTCTTTTATCATTCTTAACTCGAATCCGAATATTCCAAATTCTCAATTCACGATTTCGTTGGGACACGACCCGAGTAGTACCATACTTCCCGGATAAAAATATACAAGTTGTGTTTTCTTTAGTGAGATTTTTACCTTGTATTTCTCTTGATTGAGAAGTATTTTGGAAAGAATTCTTACGAGATTAATACTATACACGTATATAAATTTGACTACACCAGATGCCTTAGTGAACAATGTATATGAATAATTGACATTATAAGTTTCCACATTTTAATTTCACAGAATGTGTTGAAGAAGAACCTTCCATTGGAAGTCTATTTTGCTATTTTTCTTACAAAATTATATAAAGTTAATTAATTTTCGATTTCCTATCGAATTAAGTAATAAAATAAAAAAATATAATAAACATTTGGATGACGGGTATCCATCTTTTACCCATTCCAATTTATCAAAACAAATAAAAACAAATCGTGAAATTACATTGCAGAGGGTACGGACGAGACATTTAAGTTTACAAACTAAAAGGTGAGGTTTAAGGAAAAGAGATAGCTATTCTCTATAGTAGTCATTGCGGCTCGCTATGCTTTTACGCTCACTTGGTACGTACTCTTAGATGACCTTATGTGATGCTTGTAATAAACGATTGCAAAAAATATTTTTGGTTTTCATTTCTTAATATTAAATAAAAATTTAATTTCTCCCCAAAAATAATTCTTTTAATCTAAATTTCCTTATTGTTTTATTCTTCACTAGTGCTGCGCACTCGCTCCTCTTGGTATATACTATCGCACAAGTAAGACGTAATTGTCGACGATCTTCGACAACGAACAAGAGGCCAATCCCTCTTCAATTTGGATCCGATTCAAAATGGCCGAAATCGAACAATGGAACCAAATGTTACAAGCACCCATCGAGGGGTATGAGGATGCTATGTTGTTCCAATGTTTAACTGCTTATAATTTCGGAGACGTAAGCAACCTTTAATCAATCTGGTGCAAAGAAATAAGTTACCTGGGTAGACATATCGATCACCACCACACAATCACCTTACGTTTTTTAAACAAGGTCACTTCACTGTTTAGTCATCCAGAAGTTGCCGAACATCTTCGTGTTAAGCTTTTTGCTATTTCCCTGTTTCTCCTAGACGGTTGAAGCCCGAGATTGGTAGGGGACAAAGAACCTCCCTAGATCATTTTCTCACATGGGACGACCTTGTTTCAAATTTCAATAAACACAATACTTTCCCACCTTCAAAAAAACCAACTTTACTATCGGATAAACCATTAACGAATCAATTGAGTTAATTATTTTAATTTTTTAATGAGATCATTACCTTTACAAAAGCCACTAACGAAGCCTTTTTACATCGATGCATGGGAACGTTTTATAGGACTCTTCGTCAGTGTCCTTCACCAATGGCTTTTCTGAACTTACACCCAACTCGAATACTTTTGAAATTCTTTGAATTCAAACGATCAAGATGCCTTAGATTCTGCAGCTGGTGGCAATTTCTTAGACTAGATTGCCTCAAGAAGGTTAGTTTTTAGAGGATTATTGAAAGCAAGTCAAATGTTGTTATTCTAGTAGTTGTGCTAATGATCCAAAGTGAGTTAGGTTGCATCCTCTTTTACCTAATAATTCTTTCGAAATGAACAATACGCACGCTTCTTATTGTAAGTATAAGAGACTATCAAGATATATGAACAAATGATGAATGGAAATGAAAGCTTTAGTTGTTACTTTACTCCTGCACACTGTCAAAAGCTGTGAGGAAAGGTGTAACACCAATTGTGGAAATAATCTAGTTTTATCGTGATGCACATTGTCTTGAGGTTGGGATGTGAGTACACGGTGTTATACTCTATTTTTTCCATCATTTTCTAACATACCGCCACTGGTTGTTAATTTTTGTTCAAAAGGGAAATTCCGGGTACGTGCCCCTAACCTTGGCAAACCAAATGAGGCCACCAAGATTTAATCAACCCAATCCACAAGCTTTCTAGTCAAACCAAGGATATAATGCAAATCAAAGGGTTATTAAGGGATAGAAATGTGAAACAAAACCAGTCAATTTTAACCATGAGCTAACTCGGGATTATCTCAACAAGCTCAAGCTTATCAAGTCCCGAGTACACCAGCTCCGGTTACTTATTAAGGTTTGACGGCTTACACAAAAGCGAATGATGTACTTTGATCAACTTGCAATAAGAATTTCGAATGATTTCAAAAAAGCTTGCAACAAGTATTTCAAAATGAACAAAGGATCTTTTCAAAATATGGATGCTTAACCATGTTCAAAAACAATATGGGGAATAATAATTCATTCTAGATTCGGGGGTGGAACTTACCAAGCTACACAGATTCTATATCTTGTAGTAATGAATAGAGCAAAGGGATTACCACACGAAGTGGTGTTGTTCTTGATGGACCTTTTACCTTCCTATGCCCCTACTTTTGTCAATCCCGGACAATGAGGTTGGCTAAGGGAATCCGAGGTGGACAACAGGACCAAGTGCCAACTATTGTTAAAATTAGTCCCGCAAGAGTCCAACCCTCCAGGTAGTTCTAATTAGGAAAAGGACCAATATAAAAGAAAAAGAACCATTTGTGATAAACCTTAGAGTTGATTATGAACCTGTCAAAAGACCATTAAACTTAATTTGCCTTACCCTCTCAACGGGTTGAAAAGGATAAAAATCGTTGGAAGAGATGTATCTTAGCTTCAAAGTTCATAGAAATCTTTCGAGCTCTTCATTTTGAACTTTAGCCTTTGCTGATGCTCTTGTCCCACATGCCCAATGTTTGGCTTGTTGAATCAAAATGTTTTAAGTAATAAAGACAAGTTAATTGAAATAACAAAGACACCAATGAATGCTAATTGCTCTGCGGTCATTCTCAAAAAGCTTCCCGAAAAGCTTGGTGACCCGGGTCGATTTCTCATTCCTTGTGATTTTGGGGAGTTTGATAATTACTTGGCTCTAGCGGATCTAGGTGCAAGGTTATCAAACCATGCCCCTTGTTTTTTGGAAGTACTGTGGACTTCATGACATTACAGCAATAGAATGGTTTTAGAATTAGTGCGAACCGAAAAATTTCTGAAACCCTTGGGGATTGCGAGGAGAAAATGTGTTCGTGAAGGTCGGAAAATTTATATCTTCCCGGTCGATTTTCGTGATTTTTAGATCTTTGTTGCAGGACCCCCCGAGTTCCTTTGATTTTAGGTAGGCCATATTTTTTGAGCACCAGCTCATGCCTTGATTTGTACTTGTTTTTATGAGGGGGATATCATTTTAATACATTGATGTATCAATCTTTGTACTTAAGTGTGGTGACAATACCACCATTTCCTTATGATTATTCTGAGTCCGGTGAACCGAATATGGACCTTATTGAGCATCTGTCGCGGAGTATGATCCAAAAGTCTTGACTTTTACCAAGAGTGGTGATTTCCACATTCTATCATTATAGGACCCTACACCTTTCACTCCTTTTGAAGGGTGTAGTGAGATGCTTCTTGAGACATGAAAATAGAAGAGTTTTTAGAAAGTGATGAATCTTTAGACATGAATTTGCAAGATGATTTTAATGATGAAGATGATGATGTAGTCTACTTAGAATCATTGCTTGAAGTTTTAAATGATGATCCTTTTTCACAATTTTCTCCTAAAAAGCAAATCAATAATGTTGAATCAGTCAAAACATCGATTGAAGAACCACCCGACCTTGAACTTAAAGATTTGCCTTCTCATCTTGAATACGCTTTTCTTGAAAAAGATAATAAATTCCTGGTCATATTTTTCACAAGGATTTAAAGAGGATGAGAAGGTAAAAAACTTATTGAGGTTCTTATGGCTCACAAAAGTGCTTTAGCTTGGAGGAAAATCTCTGACTTTAGGGTTTATGAAACCAAAATTTTGTAACACAAAACATTTTAATGGGGTTGATTTCAAACAGTGGTTTCAAATGCAAAGAAGGGTCAACCCTAAGATTTGAGGTGATTAAGACAAGAGGAAGGTCATCAAACTTCTTTGATGCGGCTTAATCTTTTTTCTTATACCCCATATCGGATAGCCCATGGGTGAGCCCGGTTCATTGCGTTCCTAAGAAGGGAGGAAAGACCCGTTGTTAAGAATGATGGACATTGGAACTCATCCCAACCGTCTTGTGACCGGTTGGAGAGTTTGCTTTGATATAGAAAGCTAAATGATGCCCAGGGAAAGACCATTTTCCCTTACCTTTTATGGATTAAATGCTTGAAAGGTTAGAGGGAAATTTAGTTCTATTGTTTCTTAGATGGATTATTTTCGGGGTTTTTTCAAATCCCAATTGACCCCAAAGACCAAGTAAAGGACCACCTTTTGTGCCTTATAGAATCTTTTGCCTACCTAAAAAAGAATGCCTTTTTTGGCCTTTGTAATGCACCGGGGGACATTTCAAAGGTGCATTGACGGGCCATATTTCATGATATGATTGAGAAAACGTGGAGGTTTTTATGGATGACTTTTTCGGTTTTTAGGGATAATTTTTTTCAAAATGCCTTGTTAATCTTTGATTAAAATGCTTAATCGTCTTGTTTGTAAAGAATAATATCTTGTACTTATTTTGGGAAAATGCCATTTCTTGGTTTTAATAGATCGGGAATAGTTTTGGGAACATTATAAATTTCTAAGATTGGTTTAGAAGTTGGTAGAAGTAAAAGTAGAAAGTGATAGCTAAATTTCCTTAAACGACTACGGTAAATGGAGTTCGAAAGTTTTATTAGGTCCATGCATTGGGGTTTTTTTCGATGGTGTATTCAAGACTTTTCCAAAATTGCCATGACTCCCTGACTCATCTTTTGAAAAGAAAAAACTTCATTTTGTCTTTTCGGTATGTGTGTAAACATGCTTTTATTGATCTTAGAAAAAAGTTGATTGAATCCCAATACTTGTTGTGCCTAATTGGGATTATGATTTTGTGACATGTGTGCGCTACAGTGATTTTGCTCTTGGAGCTGTTTTAGTCAAAGAAAGGATAAACATTTTCTCCTATTATATGCGAGTAAGTCATATGACCTGGGGCTCAACTTCATTACACAAACATCTGAAAAGGAAAAATTGCTAGCGTAGTATATGCTTGGAGAAGTTTCGAACACTATCTAGTTTTATCGAGGACCATTGTGTATTCGGATCATTCGGCTATTAAGTCCTTATGTCTAAGCAGATGCATGTCAAGGCTTACTTAGGTGGGAGTCTTTTACTCCAAGAGTTAATCTGTGAATAAAGAGATAAAAAGGGAGAGCTGAGTGAAAATCGTGCCGCGATCACCTTTCTAGGACTAGAAAACCCTCACAAGACATGAACTTGAAAACAACACAATAAATGAAATCTTTTACTTTTGAGTTATTAGGGGAGATTTGAAGCTGTCAAAGTGCTATTAATGCGGATATAAAATGTGATTTGATGGAAAATGAAAATGTTGTTGAAAAATGTTGTGCTTAATAATGTGAATGTGAATTAGTGATAATACCACGCCATGGTTCGCCGGACTAGGAACGAACTACCATGAGGGTTAATTTTGTTAAAAATAGGAATTGAGTTACAACAAAGAGAAATAATTCGCGCGCAAAGATGCAAAGCACTCTACTATTTGGATTGACCCTTAATTGTTTAGATTTGTGGGACCAAGGGGGTCATTTAGACGATTGGTGTTGTTGGTAAAGAAGCTCATGAGATTCTCATGGCTTGTCATAGTTGGACCTAGGGTGAGGCAACCATAGTGCCATTACACGCTCGCAAAGTCTTTGACATCCGATTTTTTGGCCACCATTTTATAAAGATGCTATAAATTGGTAAAACATTGTGATGCTTGTAAAAGGCAAGGCAAAAATCTCTCAAAGAGATGAGATGCCTCAAAACGCAATACAAGTTTGTGAGATCTTTGATTTAGGGGGGCTTTGTTTCCATGAGGTCCATGTTCCATTGTAGGGGTAACAAGTATATTTTAGTTTGCGGTGGGCTATTTGTCTCCCAAGTGGGTGGAAGCTAAGGGCTTTTACCTACGAATGATGCTCGTGTTGTTTGCAATTTTTGAAAAATCTTTTTGCTAGATTTGGAACCCCTCGAGCTATAATCAGTGATAGAGGCACACATTTTTGTAATGACCAATTTGCAAAGGTCATGGCAAGTTTGTGTGACTCATCGACTTTGACTCCTTAACCACCTCAAACGAAGTGGTCAAAGTTGAGGTTTTCATATAGGGGAATTAATGAGAATTTAGAAAGAACCATATGTGAGGAATAGGAGCTTCTTGGGTGATAATTTTCTAAGCTTGATGATGATCTTATGGGCTTTTCGGCTACTGCCTACAAAAATACTCCTATTTGGATGAGACCTCCTTATAGGTTTGGTTTACGGATAAAAAGCTTGCCATTCTCCCTATTGCGTTGGAAATAAAGCTTTCTGTGGCTACTTTAAGAAAATACAAATAGATCTTACTCTTGACTGGTGCAAATAGAAAATCACAAATTAATGAGCTTATTGAATAAGTAGTATGAAGCTTATGGAGGAATTCTTTGCTTTATAAGGAAAAAGCAAAAAAGGTTACTTGATTCAAAAAATTAAATAACGAGTTTTTAATGTTGGGATCAAGTACTTCTGTTTTTTTCAAGGCTAATGTTTTTTGGGTAAGCTAAAATCTCGATATGGTCTTGACCATATACAATTGCAAATGTTTTCCCATATGGGACAATTGAACTTTTTCAAAAAGATGGTCAAACTTTTAAAGTCAATGGTCCATAGGGTCAAACTTTATTTGGGGTAGATGTCCCTAAATTTGATTATACCCAGATGTCAAGATGACCCACATGAAAAAACTTAGTTTGGAAAGAGTTCTAGCGTAGGGGTCTATATATATTAACCTAGAGCGCTGCGGTGGGAGGCACCATGCTTATCCTTTGTATTTTATTTTTATTTTCTTTCTATTTTCTTTGTTTCCCCAAGGACGAATTAATTCGGGGGCGAGTATAGCTTGTACTCGGTTAACAAAAACTAAGCCGTTTTAGAGATGATTTTGAGGCTAAACAATTGTAAAGAAAGAGAGGAAGCCTATTCTTTTTCGTTCTTGTTGGTTGTTCTGTGATTTTTGTCTAGGTTTTCAGGGATTTTGGTAAGCTTCTTGGTTATAATTATTGGTCTGGCAAGGACAAAGCAATTCCTACAATTTCCATCGATGGTCTCCAATCTTCTCTTCATAAATAAGGAAATCTTATCCTTGTCTTTATCAAACTAACATCTATTCTTTTGGCATGCATTAGAATTTTTGTTAAAGATTCCTTTTTAGACCCATTTAGTTTTAAACTTTGAGGACAAGTTTCATTTTAGTTTGGGGAATGGATATCTTTCGATATTGACTTGCATTTCATGCAACCTTGTTTTAATCTTTTTGAATTACCTTTTTGAGAAAAAGTGAGAAATTTTAAATTTTTGCTTACAAGAAAAGCTCAAAAGGTAGCTTTAGTTTTTTGGAAAAAAATAAAAAAAAAAACACCTCTTTTTGGTAGTCCGAGTTGGTGAGATATAGGAGTTAATTTTGAACTTAACGGGTGAAAAATGCCCTAGCTAGATTTCTTTAACCTACCTTTTTGTAGGGCCAAGTTTCACAAATCCTATTGCTTTGGGATTTTTAAAGGTGGAAGAACAAGAAATGATGTAGTTAAATATATGTATATTTGCTTAAGCAAGGTCTTTTTTGGAAAAACCTAAGTTATAGGAATGATTTGTGTATTTTTACCCATAAGTCTTAATACTCATCTTAATCATACGTGCTCTTTTTTAGTTTAGCTTAGTCAACATGTCTTTAGAAAAAGTCTTACATTTTGAAAAAGATTCATTTGATTATGTAAAGTAAGATTTTAGGTTTCATATTTAAGTTGATTTTTAAGTGGATCATTTTCCATTCATCAAAAAGATAATTTTATAAAAGAATGACAATGAAGCATTTCTATGCAAAAGCATTATTTTTCGTGCCAATGATGCTATTCTCGCAAAAAATAGAATAACAAAAGCTATATGTAGTTTTTAATCGTTGGCGTATCCAGTTGATGAGGAAAGACTCGGTTGGGACCGGTCGCAATAAGGATTAAAAACATTGTACGTAGGATCATGGTTCGTATGCATTCATCACTAGGGAAGGCGCGCGTCCCTAGGTGATGATTGCAAACTAAGGAACTTTGATTCTAGGCTTTGTGGAAAAGGTTGTTGTTCGCGTTAACTCCACAAACGTAATAAGCAGCGGCCGCCACGTGGGGGGTTCGAACTAAGAATACCGGTTGTTGAGCGGATATCCTTAGTTGGGAGGAAAGGCCTAAGTAGGGGTTCGTTCGAACTAAGAACAACATTCCTATGCGAGAAAAAAAATAAAAAAATAATTATAGGCATATGAGAAAATAAAAAGAATGGTTTTAAAAAATTTAATTTTTCTCATATCAACCTTTATAAGTTTTTGTTTCCTAATCTCTTTTAGCTTTTGAGTCAAGGTTTATCCTCTGTTATTAACATTTGAGCTCACAAGCTTATTTGTAAAGCTTATAGATTTCAACTATGAAGATAAAATTGTCTATGGTTGAGTTAAAAAGGAGCACACATCTTAATCATTAATTTATTCCTGGGATTTGAAAAGTTCACAAGTTGTAAGTATAAGGAGCTTAATCATTTGGACTTATATTGACAACTGATCTTGTTTTATTTGCTTTGTTTTTTAGTCTTAGTGAAAAGTCCAAGGATGACGATTTTCCTCTTTTGTGCTCCTATTAATCGGGGGTATAGTAAGCCCTATTCTAGTTGAGCCTAAATTGTTGCAAACTTGCAATGATTGCCATTATCGTGTTTCCATGAGATTAAATGTTGGAAAAGTGGAAAAATTGTTTAATAGGTTGATTTCATATAAAGGTTTTAAACAAGGGCATCATTTGGAAACTTCTTAGTTTACAATAAGTGTACACTTATAACTATTAGCGTATGAGGACACGGCAAATCCTTTAGTTTGGGGAATTTGTTATTCTGCTTAATTGTACATTAAATTACCCGGGAATTTTGCCAAATAAAAAAAGCCATTAAAAATGCCAAAAGTATAGGAAAAAAATGTGCTTTTGTGGTCTATTATGCAGGAAAGGATTTAAAAAGTACAAAAAGAAGCAAAAAAACAGTCAGAAACACGACAAGAAACGGAAAAAATGACAAAGACAAGAAGTGAGAGTGAAGAAGAATTCCACAAGCGGATCAAGCCCGGACGCAGCAGGAATAAGACTATTAAAAGGAAGAAACAAGAAAGAAAGGACCATTAGTGACAAGCTTTCAAAGTTTAAAGGCTTATTTGAAGTTTTAGAGTTTCAAGGACTAAAAGTTGGCAAGAGAGGGAAGTGTTTTATTAAGGAAGAATAAGAGAAAAGAAAGAAAAATACAAGGCGCCCATGTTTGTCAACTTTGAAACCTTATGTAAACTACACCACAAAACAGGCAATTCGCCAGAGGGACCCACAAATGTGCCATGTTTCCAAAAGATTTAAAACAAACAGCCCGCTTTTTTCGTAACAACCTTACCTAACAACCTTTAACCTTGTGTTTTCCGCCCAAACTTCACACAAACCAACTTCGAATTTTTCCCACCCCCCGCTCCTTTTTAAGCATTCAAACTGCCTCTCCTACACCCTCTCAATCATAAACGCCCACGTGGCTGGACCTCTTGGCCACGGACAGGGCACCTCACCAAGCTATCCAACGGGCTTATATTTGTTTCATCATGATCAAGGGATGAGAATTAAACGGATCATTTAGATATCTTCACTACCTCATACCTCAATTCTATATAATTAGATTAGTAGTGTTAGGATTCACTTTTCCAGTTGTTGAATTTGTTTTAAAATTACTTTGTAATTTCCCGTTTTTAAGCAAACTTTATTTTCACCTTTAAGCATTTAAGTTTTTCAAGCTCTTGTATTCTTCTATTTCAATTTGTACTTGTTCAATTCTAGTAATGTCAACATAGTTTACAAGTGTTTGTGTTCTTTGATTTACATTTGAAGTCGAATTTAGCAATAAGCTCCTAAAATAAGCTGTTTGAGCTTATTGTTTCCATAAGCTCAACTTTTGTCCAATTTAGGTTTTTAGCATTCATTTAACTCAAATTTATCAATTAATTTCAAATAAACGATTCACTGAGTTTTTTTTGTTTTATTTTGGAAGCTTAAAGGAGAAGAGAATTAGCATTATCTTGCTTATTGAGCTTAAAGCTCTGGTTTAGAGGCTTTGGAAGCCACTTAGGTTCATAATTTGAGGCCACTCACTCTACAAGAGTGGCCCTAGTTCTGAGACTCCAAAAATTCAGGTTTCACTTTTTGAATTTTATTTTAGCATTTAAAAAGCTCATTTCATTCTAGCTTGTTAATGTGTAATCAAATTTAAATCCTGTTCATTTAGCTTACTTTGCTTAAAGAAGTATTAGTTCTAGTCTGTTTTGGTTTCAAATCAAGTTAGTTGCACTTTTCATTTCTGTCATAAGTAGTATAAGCCTATAAGAGTAAGTAGCTTATTTTTCTAAATAAGCTATAGATTTTATAGTTCACATAGCTTAAGTAGGTTAAAAATTAGAGTGTGTAGATAAAAAGGTTAAGCTGATTTAGCTTTCAAATAGGTTTTAAGTGTACTTAGCTTTGACAGAATTCCATAAAGGAGTGTTTGGATTAGGCTAAATTTGACTCCTAAAGTCAACCTTAGCCTGTCAAACTCTTTCCTCTAGTTGTGTTTGGTAATTTCATTAAGTTTAGATTAGTTTCTAAAAGTTTAGCATAGCAATATTTGAAAGTTAATGCTAACAAATATGTGCCGAGCACCAGGGCAATTTTCAAGCTGTAAGAGGTTTAGAATTTGGGATTTTAAAAGCAATTTAAGTTCATAGGTTGTTTAGTGTTTACTTAGGTTTCATTTAGTAAAGAGTTTACTCCCAATTTTAGCCTTGATTTCAAGTTTATACCAAAGTGCATCTAGCAATAGATGCTATCAGAATAAAACCAACAGCACGATGTTAATTCCTTAGCTTAATTCGCTCATTATTTTCTTATTTTTAGTAGGATTGTTAGAAACCTTTTATCAGTTTTTTTTTTTGGGATTAATAACATAGGAATAGCTTTGTTACAATATTACAGCTTATAAATTCGTACATAAGACTATGTTAGCTTATTAGAAAAAAGCTCAAAAACAGTTTTATTCAAACTTTGCACTGTTTCATCTTAATTTTCTTTCTAGTTCTGTTAGCTCTAGGTTAATTTTAGTTTAAATCCTTTTTATACACATCTTAAGCTAGAATAAGTTTCTTTTGCTTTTAATTTTCATCAAGAAATAAGCTGGGAATAAGCTCAAATCCAAAAAGTGGGTTAAATAAGCACTTTCTGTAACAGTTAGCTTATTGCTTATTTTCTAGCTTATTCTGTGGATAAAAGTGCAAAGTGCTTTTGTTAAAGTTGTTAGGAATAAGCTTGTTAACAACTTTTTAGTTTTAAGTTTTTGCTGATTCTCACTTTTTAATAAGCCACAAGCGTAGGGTCTGTTTTGTCAATTTCTCATAGTGTAGGGTTACCCGTTTCTATTAAAGTGTAAATTTCTAGAATTTATCCCGCCTACCCTTTACTTTTCTATTTGACAGTTCCTACCCTGTTCTTTTAGTAGAAATAAAATAGTTTTAAATTTTAGTTTTTATTTTTATTAAAATTAGGGTTTATAGTTTAATTGATAAAATTAGGTGTTATTAGCTTTTTAAAAAATTGGGGCTTTTTGTCTATTTGATTTCCTGCACTCTGTAGTATCTTATAAAACAAGTTTTCTATATTTTTATCATTTTAATTTGTATTTCTAGCAATTAAAAATTGTTTTTTTGTTTAATTCCTTTTTTCTTATAAAACTCATAAATAATTGTCAAAAATAGTTAAAAATTCTAAATTCTTTTTTCTTAAATTTTCATTTTAAATTTGTATTTTTAGGTATAAAAATTTGTTTTTAAAAGTTGTGTTTTAGATTTAAATTTTAGTTTTTTTTTTTAGCTCGCTTTACTTTCGTTTTGTGCATTTAAATTTTCGTGCTATTTCATTGTTCTTGTTTGTTCTATTATATTTTTGTGTGTAATTGACAAATAAAAAATCCTTTACTATTCTAAACTCGAATCCGAATTATTCCTAAATTCTCAATTCACGATTTCGTTGGGACACGACCCGAGTAGTACCATACTTCCCGGATAAAAATATACAAGTTGTGTTTTCTTTAGTGAGATTTTTACCTTGTATTTCTCTTGATTGAGAAGTATTTTGGAAAGAATTCTTACGGGATTAATACTATATACGTATATAAATTTGACTACACCAGATGCCTTAGTGAACAATGTATATGAATAATTGACATTATAAGTTTCCACATTTTAATTTCACAGAATGTGTTTGGATACATAAAATTGACATTTATGAGATGTACCCAACACATTAAAAGGCTTTGTTTTAAAAAGCTCCCCCTCAGAAATTGATTCACATAAAATGACATTCTACGAACTACAATTCTTTGAAAATTATTCGAGGAAGGAAGTGTTGAACACACAATTTTAACAAATACCACTTTTTATGAAAAAATACCACAAATTATATTGTAGACAATTTTGACATGAAGTTCTTTTTGAAAAATTGTGTTTTCAACGATTTTTAAACCCATGATAGAAGGGACTTCTCTTCTTTTTTAGAGTAAAGCGCACTGAAGGTACACTTCCCTGTTACATTCGAGACCGAGTTATGCACTGAAATGTACATAAGTCATAGAGAAAAATTTAGAAATGACATGTTTTGAAAGCATTTGAAACTCCTGTTCGAACTTCATTTACACGCCCGTGTCGATGTTAATCAACATTTCTAGGTACGTAAATGTTATCGATTCCAAGAGACATGTCGAGAAGATTCTTTTTGGTATTTTTGAAAATTTTCTGATTTTATATTTTGTTTTTCTAGGTTTTATATTTTTCTATTTTCTTTTTGTTGGTTTTATATTTTTGTATTTTCTTTTTCAAAAATATTTTTTAAATCAAAATAAAGAGAGAAAAAAATATATTTACAAGTCGAAGTTTCCATCAGCAGTGACAGATGTTGCTAGAGTTGAAGTAGATGAAGTTGAATCAGGTTGTTGTTGACGTTTATCGGATGCATCAGCAGTAGTAACAGCGGAAGACTTTAAAACAACTTGATTTTCTCCATTGAGATATTCGTCGAACAAAGGACCGAATAGCACATCCAGCTCATTTGACGTTGTTACTGTCTCAGCTGCTTGATGAACTTCTGTTGACATTGTGGTGCGAGGCTTGAACCGTTTTGTTCAAACGTCATTTGACATTGAGGATCGAGGCCTGAACTGTTATGAACAGACATCATTTGACATTGAGGATTGAGGCCTGAACTGTTGTGAACAGACGTCATTTGATGTAGTTCATCTTTTGTGAAACCATTCTGGCACTGGTTTCTGAGATATCATCTTTTTCAGCAACCATACTCTGAGATTTTCCTGCTTTACATTGTATAATGCACCTGCACTTAAGTCAATTCTTTGTTGCTTTTGACCATTGAGAGATGTACCTGCACTTAAATCCAGAGTTTGTTTGCATACATAAATATTTGGGATATCTACATTGGAACCATGTGGGGGTTCACTGTCAACCTTGGTTGTGCAAGAGTTGAATAACTTTCCTGTAGGAATCCACCTAAGACCAACAGTTTTGAAAATTCTACCCGTGGGTTTCCACCTAAGATCAGATCTAGAAGATGTTTTCTCATACACAGCGGAAGTCTTATTAGGAGAAAACCTATCTCTTGTGAAGATCTGCCTACCATGTTTTTGAGTATGACTCTTTTGATCTACGGGTTTGTTACTGTTTCTGGTCTTATGGGATTGAATCTTAGCACGTGAGTTTACTTCCTTCAGGAGTTTTGTTATACAAGCATCATGATTTGCATTAAAGACACACTTATGACATGTAGAACAAACAAAGTTTTTGGAATCTGAAAAAGAACTAGAACTCTTAGAGTGATCTGCTTTGGGCACAGCCGTTATCGTAACGCGACTACTCTTAGATACAGGCAAACTCCTAGATGTTTGATTGTTGCTCCTAGGTTTTGGTTTGCTTCCATCAGCAGTGCTTTGAAATCTAGCAGAAGGCATCACACTAGTTTTTGAGTTCCTATCTCTTTCTTGTGTCTTTTTCCTAGCTTCATCTAGATAGTGATTATGAACCATGTCATTTGAACTAAATCTTGGCATGTTCTTAGAACTATTCCTAGATGAGCTAGATGCAATCATGTGATCAGGTTTTGCAAAGGTGGATTCTGTTTTCTTAGGCAAATAATGTTGAGTGACTGGTTTTGACAAATTCTTATTCACATCAACTTGTGAGGCAAACCGTTGTTTTGACATTTGAGCCCTTTCAGATTTAAACGCATTCGGTTGTCTAACAACTGATTGGTTTCTTAGTGATGGTAAAACCGGTTTCCCCAAGACTGATGTTTTATCAAACTTAGTATCTACACTATTTCCTTTTAACTTCCTTAAGTCATTTTTTAAAGCAGCAATTGCAAAAACCTTTTCCTGAATCTGAGCTTTTAATTCAGCATTATTAGCAAGCAAAGATGTTGTCTGTTCTGTAGTCTTAGATCTCGTGATTTTAATAGAATCATACAAATCTTTGTAATGCTGTTTCAAAGTCTCATTTTCCTTACGTAATGTAGCCACACTATGTTCTAATTCGATGTTCATTGTTTCAAGTACATCAATTTCCTTTTCAATCTTGGCTTTATTACTTGTTTCATTCAAAATTTGACCATGTTGCCCTGATTTTAAAGCTTGATTTTGATATTTAAGTTCGAGAGCAATACAATGTGCTTCCATTCTTGAAAAATCTTTTTGAAATTGGGCAACTGTCTCTTTGAGCAAAATATTTTCAGACTCGAGTGATTGTTTTGAGTATTCAGTTGTCTGGTTATCAGGTGATGAATCAAGCATAGGACTTTTAACTTGACATGTTTCAGGATACTGGTCAACCCTACCTTCAACAATGATTTCAGGTTGCTCAGTATGTTGTTGTCCTATAGCAAAGATATTGCATTCAGCAGTCAATTGTACCTCAGCCATTGGTTCTTCATCATAAATGGGTCTGATATCTGCATCATCAGCATCTCTATCATTCCCTGACCTGCTGCTGTCATCTTGCACTTCTGATTCTGTTCTAATGCTTTCCATGACAACCAAACCATTATCCACTGCTTTACCCGTATGAATCATACTCTCTTGCGTCTGCATCTGTCTTTTATTCACCCTTCTTTCATACTGTCTTTGATGACGTTTTCTTTCAGCAACAAACTTCTTAACATTACCCAGGTGTTGGAGTAGTGTATCTCTGAAGTGTTGAACCTCGATTCTAGTGTATTCAACAAAGTACGTGTCTGTCATTTGACTGTCATAATCCAATGTAAACTTTGAATTGATGAACTTCTGGAACTGTTTGTTTACCACCCAAAAGGCTGTCATGGATCCAACTTCTTGAAATTTATCTTTGTCAAGTTGCATTTGTAGTTGATCTATGTTTAGGAGCATTGTACTTATGAAAGTATCAACATCTTGACCAAAGAGTGACATGAATTCCCGTTTGAATCCATGTTCGATGACCTAGGTAAAGTTGCCTTTAAGTCCATCTTTTGAAAGAACTTGAAGTTGTGAATGAAAGATATGAAATAGCCTGCATATTTCTATTTTGCTTTTGACATCTTGTATTTGATTGCATGAACAATCTTGTGTTTCAGAATTTAAGCTGCATTCCTTTGCTGATTTGCTGGATGCAGTCTCTGAATTACTGTCTTCTTTCTCAGAACAAGAGTTTTGTTTGACAACTAAATCAACTTTCAATGAATCAGTATTCACTGCTTGGGTTTGATGTGAATGATCTTCTTGTGTCTGCATCAACGTCTTTTGTTTCAACAAATGTAGAGTTCGTTGTTGATGAAGAGTTCCACGCATGAATTTCCCTAGGGAATCCAGTTAAGATCCATTGCATCGTAAATGATTGAGCCATCATATCTTGTAAAAAATCTGCATACTCTCTTCGAAATTTTGAGATGGAAATAAAAGCATTTTCAAACTTTGTTCTGAGATCAGTCAAAGTAGTTGTGCAATCAGTCCTAGAAAGTATATCTTTAGTAAGATGTTGTTCTAGTAAATCCAAGTCTTGAGAGAACGTTCTCTTGAAGATAGGCATCGTGCCATAATCTTGTAAAGTTTCTGAGAGAAACTTAAATAGAGACTTGATTTCTTTAAGACTGTGCATGCATCTACTTCTTGAAAGTTGTGTCTTCTCTTGAATGTTAGAATTTGAACACGAAGAAACTGTGACATTCTGAAGAACACTTGATGTTTGAGTTTGCAAATTGGTATTTGAATTTGACATTATGAATGATGTTGTTGTAAATGGATATCGGATCTTAAGTGTTATGAAGTGATTGATTGTGGTTTTTAAATGAATTAACGTTCACGGGATTTTACAAATCTTTGATTAAAACCGAGAAAAGAATCGTATCTTTCGCGGGATTTTACAAAATCAAGAAGAAACCGTGAATGAATAATTAATTGACGTTTTAAGTATGATTAAGTTGATTGTTGGTTTGATAGGTTGTGTTTGTTAAGTCCAAAATGATGTTTTAAGTCCTTCAAGTTTGTTTGTCTTGATGTTATGTTTTGATTAAACGGTGATTAATAGATTCCCAAATTCGGTCAAATACCACCTGATGCGCGAGTCTTGGTTAAAACGGTCAAATTTCTGGGAAATTAGGGTTTCAAAACATAGGTTTTCAATGGACAAAACGCAATGACTTTAGTCAAAACGCAACAACTTGATCAAAACGCAACGATGCCTGGTCAAAACGCAATGATTCTTGGTCAAAACGCAAAGAGTCTTGGTCAAAACGCAACGAGTCTTGGTCAAAACGCAACGAGTCTTGGTCAAAACGCAACGAGTCTTGGTCAAAACGCAATAAAGAAATTAATTGGGAAGAGTAACGTTTAGTCAAAACGCAATGATGGTCTTCATAACACAACCTGTGGAGACAAAACGCAACATACAAAACGCAACGACTTGAGAATTAAAACGCAATGACTCCGATCAAAACGCAATGACTTTAGTCAAAACGCAATGAATCTAATCGAAACGCAACGACGAACACTTCTTCAGATAGTCAAAACGCAGCCAAGAAAACATCTTCAAACTTTCTTGTAAGCTAACGAATGAGAGTTAAACCACTTAGTAATTGATGCAAGGACGTGATCAAAGCCCAAAAGTAACAAGTCTTTAACACTTTTAACAACGAAACAAAGACCAAACTTTGATTTTTTTCTTGTTTTTTTCTTTATTTCGAACCAAAGAAAAAAAACCAATAAACCCACGAAATTCAATCACTAAACACCCCTTTAGCTCTGGTACCACATGTTATCCCACTTGTTTAATCCATTACACAACTATAATCTATACCAAGATGCTAGAAAATAAGAAGAAATCTATCGAGAGGAAGTAGACTGAGAAGAAACAAGAAGCAAGATTGATTAGAGGAAAAATGGAAGTTTACAAGTGATGGGAAAAGGCACAATAACCCAACACCCTTCACCAAGTGTGTTAAGGATATTTATACCCTACCTACTAGTCGGCTCATGGCTTTCTAACGGTCGGGCTTGGCTAAACTTGGGCTTTCACCCTTAACATGGATAACATTAGATTACAAACCAAGCCCGATGATACCCGACTAGCCTATTACATAACAAGACCTATTTGACTTAATGAGACCGATAACATTCTTGTTTGACTTAATATAATTAAGGCTAACACATTGATAAAGTAATTACATGAGCAAAAGAAGACACATTCCATGTCTACAATATATCATCTAGATTATTACTCTAAAGTAATTAATTTCACATTTTACAACTTTATCACCTGAGATATTACTCTAAAGTGACTAAGACATACCATTTAAATACATTTCAACTTTGATACAAATGTTATATCACAAGTGATAAACAAGTGTCACTTATAAATACCAAAATGAATAAAAAAGAAGCAAACTTTGAAAATAAAAACTTGACGTATTCTCAAAATCAAACGCGTGTTGCTTTAATTTAGCATTGCTTTTGAGCAAAATAAGAATTCACCTAAAGAGGTTTAACCCTTTTATTACTACTAAGAGTATAGTATTACAAGTGATAGATAAGACTGATTACATGTTAAAAATTTCAAAAAGAACACAACGTTTGAGCAAAGTTTCATTCTTAAGCAACCTTAAACCGACAATAAAACATTTCTTGTGCTTGTCTATTGCGGTGAAAGACACAAATATCATCTAGTACCTGAAACGTATATAAATATTAAAAAACACATAGATGATAATATATAAAAAAATATACAAAGCAATGAAATATTACAAGTGATATTAAACGTTAAAAAGCATACTTGTTTGTTTCTGAAATATCACAAGTAATATTAGACATTAACTATGTTTATGAAATATATCACAAGTGATATTAGACATTAATTATGTTTATGAAATATCACAAGTGATATTAGACATGTCATATAACAAATATCACAAGTGATATTAGACATTAACATGAATGATGTGTTTTTTTGGCATTTTGTTGCTTTATTACCTATGTTATTACTCATATGTAGAATATCAAAATTAATTTCACATTCTATTACTTTATCACCTTAAATATTACTTTAAAGTGACTAATATCACATTCTATTACTTTTATCTATTACTTTATCACCTAAGATATTACTCTAAAGTGACTAAAAACATACAATTTAAATACTTTTCATCTTTGATATAGTGTTATATCATAAGTGATAAATAAGTGTCATTTACAAATACCAAACTGAATAAAAAGGAAGCAAAGAATGAAAATAAAAACTAGATGTATTCTCAAAATCAAACAAGTGTTGGCATTAATATAGATCACATTTCAAAAACAAAATTCGCTTAAAGAATCATCAACACGTTTTATAATATCACAAACAACATAAAAAATTAATTAATTATTTTAATTGATTACAATAACTAATATTTACATAATTAGATGTGAAAGGTAAACGAGCAACAAAGCCTGCGCCGCTAGAGCCCTATTGTGAAAAGAAAAATGATTGGCATACCGGAATTCAAAGCATGCTACAAGCCGAAGTAACGCAAGTTATCCAAGTGACGATTATTTCCCTGCAAAATACTGAGTGTCGTTAGACCATTAAAGTAGATGTAACACGTTTGCGGGATGAAACTGATAAGCTAATACTGAAGTAATTTCATAGAAGAAAACCATATAAAAACTTATATGAAAAGTTGATGGAACTCAGCTGAGACTTTTGTATACTTGCAGACAATAAGGGTCTAAAGTCGGATTCTAAAATGCATGATTGAAAGTGGGTATTTTTCCTTTAGTTTTCTAAGAATGTACCTGGCTTATTCCAACCCGATAACTAAACCGATGAACACCCCTGCCGAAAACAAGTTATTAAGGTCCGGGTCATCAACAGACAGACCTATATAAGCAGCTCAATAAAGGGTCGTGATTGGT
This sequence comes from Tanacetum coccineum, assembly GCA_026074375.1. Taxonomy (NCBI): domain Eukaryota; kingdom Viridiplantae; phylum Streptophyta; class Magnoliopsida; order Asterales; family Asteraceae; genus Tanacetum; species Tanacetum coccineum. The sequence continues at coordinate 8,802 of BQNB010022036.1, read as the reverse complement.
TTGGCTATGGATGGATAGTTCAATCCCTCGACCTATTTATAAAGAAAATACTACAGTAACTAACTGCTAAATACACTTTAAGTTCAATCAGTTTGACACGGCTAACTAAAGAGTTTATTGCAGCATGACCAAGTATAGGAAGACTAATGCAGAAAATAGTGTAGAGATTGTTATTAAGACTTTGACAGTTAGCTTTCAACCCACTTGTGACTAAGCGGAAGACTTGGCTATAATCTTTTTCTTAGCTCAGACATATGAGAACGTAAAGAGGCTAGCTCAAATTGAAAACAGACACTCAATGTCTACTTAGAGTGTATATAAGCTTAAATCGCTTTTTTCAAAAAACTTATGCTATCATTGCAATCAGGTAGTTCTATCAGTTGTGTGTTACGTAAAATGTAACTCAGTAAATAAGCTTTGTGTTTTAGCAGCTCAAGCTTACTCATCAGCCTCACGTCTTTCTTAAACTTGCAATTATACAAAAGAAACAACAAATGTAATGCATTAATCCCATAACAAGTCCAATAGAGGGCAACTAAGTCACATCACTGAAAAGTATGAAAGTATAGACTACAAAGTTATAATAAAGGATACCGTCTGGAATCCAAAACAATGTTGGTTAAAGACTGTTGGTTAGCCCAATATACTAGAATGGTGTACTGAGTGTATCAATGGTGTGTTAAAGAATCCCAAACATTTTCAATAAAGATTTGTTTTTTTAGCTTTATTTATAAATTTGGGTGGATGCAATCTGCAAAAGATGATACTCCCTCTTTTATCAAAAGGGAATAGTATATGCCCACATACTAACACACTTACAGTTGCAGAGCAGAATAGGCGTATATGAACAAATAATGAAGTAAACCAACTCGTATGGCACGTAAATGAAACTAGTAAAATGAGAAATATGTGTTGAACATTACCTCTAATGACTACCCTTTTGAGCGGTTTTTGTTCTTCTATGTAAAGTTAGTAAAATATTTCATCTGTTTAAGCAAAGAGTAATGAGCCAAGTAGCAAGACAAGAAGTCAAAAGATATAGAATGCCTGCAAAAACGCAAATATTAGTTAAAAGTTCAAATCATTCAACAACATGAAAACCATAAGGGCAAAAAGGTCATTTTCTTACATTTTTACGTGAAGAAGAATAATAAGGAATATATCATTGAACACCAAGGTTATAAATAGGACTACTATCAGGATAATACAATCCATAGTTCCTCTAATCCTCTCAATGATGGAGATGCATTTGATATTCTCCGATTAAAAAAAGAGAAAAAAAACGTAAATCAATAGCGTTGTGAAGGATGTGCGGGTGTCCCTTGTCCTTGTTGCATCCTTTGCAACAAGTTCCTGTTATAAATCCCAACATTCTCAATTGTGGCCTCTGGTTCATCCACATCACCTTTTGAAGGCCACCCTGTCTCAGAAATCCTTACTTGAACATTAGTATGACCCAATGCCTTTATACCAGCACAAACCACATCAATTTATGCATACAACATATTGTTATACTTCAAATTTGTATTTGGATCCAGAAAAAAACATCAAAATCGCAAAAAAAGAAGGGAAATAACAACAAAATAAATGAATTAAAGATTCGTACCATCGTCTGGAAATTTAATCGGTTTATTTTGAACCATAGTTTTTGCCGGATTCGTGGTTATAGACTTCGATTATTCCATTTTAGCTGCTATATCATTTATTCGGTAAAATTAACGATTGATTTTATTTGATACAGTTAGGTTTGATTTTGTGAGAAAGAATGTATGTGTTTTTTAGTGTGTATTAGTTGGAGTATTTGGGAAAAATAACGTAACTGACGGTGTTAGTTGGTCTCTTCTCTCAGCTTTTTTCATGTTTAATACTCATCTTAGATCAAAAGTTTCAGGACGGCTAGCATCAGTCTCGACAGAATGCGAGGGATTTCAAGTCTCTAAAATAACTCGACCCACCTAACTTTTTCATATAATCAAATCAATTTTACTGTTGTATTGTTTTACATATCATTTCTTTCCATGTTTACAACAAGCAAAATAACCCGCGCGTTGCAGCTGGACATATTTTTTTTGCGAATTAATTTTGAATGAATATAGAGTAGGAAGGTGTCCGCGCATTGCGGCGAGGCTGACTTGTATGCAACACATGTATTTTATTTACGTGACCATTTTTTTAAATCGTACGTATGTCAGAAGCATTGCAATATTTGGCTCGTTTTGTCCGCAATTTGAAGATCTTTCCGTGGGTATTTTGGTATTTTTTTGATCTGAATGAATCGGTTAAATAAGTGTTAATATCATTTTTGAGAATAAAAGTTTTGTTATATAAAAAAGTCGTAAAATCGTTATAAATTTAAGATACATTTTGTAAATTTCTTTTTTATCTTTAATTATACAGTATTAAACTTCAACATTTTTATAAATCGAACATTGCAATGTAAGAACTAGTTTTGTTTCGCAATCGAAAGAATTTTCCGATGATATTTTTTATCTGAATGAAACAGTAGATTTGTGCTATATATTTGATAAATAAAGTTTATTATATAAAAAAAACATAAAATAGTTACAAAATGAGGGTTCGTATTGTAATTTGTCATTGTTATTCTCATTTAATGTGACCGGTGAAAATTGTTTTATTTTTTTAATGTGGCCCAAATTCGGCCCGATGTCAAAACGACATCGAATTTGAGCTCTAATGTGTATATTTATAATTTTGATTTGCATTTTGACTTCCTTTTTAACAAAATTTAATGTAACTAATACTAAAACTGTTTGAGGAAAACAATAATCATAATTTGCAACTACTCAACTAAGGTCATATAATCGCTTCAACTTAATCTTTTAAGTCTATTATCGTTCAATAAAAATATCTGGCGGTCTATACATTTTTTTTTAACGCAACTTTTATTAGATAGCTAGCAAGGATCTAGACATTTACAAAGACAACAAATACGGAGGTTGAAGCCAACAATCCCAAGTAAACTTAGATTAACATCTAGAATTAACTCTAAATGAAAGAACGAGAACAACATTATCGAACAAGTCTCTTTGCGCGGTTTCTTAAAGCAAAAAAAGCTGTTACGGAAATTACCACAAGCACCTAACCAAGACACATAAAAAACGCCTTCTAGGATCCCTTTAAAGCTTGGATCCCATCAAATAGAATTAAACCACTCAACCACCCAAAAAAAGAATTCAACAGGCTTCCAAGAAACGTTTCATCCCAACGACATATAAGACCGATAAATAGCTAAAGCCAAACGGTCACAGGAAAGAAAAGATGGGATGTAATCTTCCTGCAAGACAATACAGATCGACATAAAGAAGATTGCACCTGAATACCACGTTTGAGAATGTTAGACCTAGTGGGGAGGCGATCAAGGTGGAGTTTCCACGCGAAAACATTCACCTTAATAGGAATAGTCTTAATCCATCTCGTAGCAACATTCTCCTTTAAAAGTAGAACCTCGTCCACAAGGTCACGAGCATCTTTAACACAAAAGTCCCCATCCCCGTTCAAGTCCCAAGCCCATCTATCATCTACATTAGAAAGAACCTTCGACCTAACCAATTCCTGAAAGTTTTCGAGCTGCTGAGTTTCCACACCTCCCCTGACATGGCGACGAAAATAGCTATCGATCTCACCTTGCATTTTAACCGCAACTGAACATTCCTTGTTGTTCTCCAGGGCGTACAACCTAGGGAAAAACTCATTGAAAGGAACCTCACCTAACCAAAGATCTTCCCAGAAGCGAGTTTGCATACCTAAACCAACACGACGCTTACAATGAGATAGAAAGTCTATACCTTGAAGTTTCGATTTCTAGTTTGCAACCCTTAATAACCTTATCAATCTATACTAGCTGCCCGCTAGCTATCTCAATCTCATATTTGAAACCTAATTCGCTGGGCTCTAAGCCTAACAGAGGTATGAAAGTAGTGGAAACAAAACTATAGTCGGCACCAGAGTCAAATAAGGTAGTGGTAAAATGATTGTTCAAAGTAAACATACCCGTCATAATTTTCGAATCCTAGCGAGCTTCATCTGCTCCTAACATGAATGCCTACCCTTAGCCTGGTTCCTTTGGTTTCCATGACCCTAACCCTCATTATTAGCAGCAACTTGGTTTGGACAATTTTCTTCTGGTCCTTGTGCCCTATTCAATCTAGGACAAGCTAACCTGACATGGTCGGTACTACCACACTTATAACATGCCCTAACAGTTGGGTTTCTAGCATTGACATGATTCACATTCCTCGGCACGCCTCTACAATCCTTTACCAAATGACCCGGGCGGTTACAGTTAAAGCATGTGCGACAAGGCCCTCTAGGTGCATGGTAGGAGTTGCAGATGGTACACTTGGGCCAAGTACCCGTATTCTCTCTTCCTATAGGGTTTACGGTAGTAGCAAAAGCATTCCTAGTCCTAGTCCTCTTATTATCATCCATACCATTCTTATCCTTGCTAGGTTCCCCCACATTTCCTCTTTTCTCAACCTTCTTAATTGATCCATTTCTCACAACCTCATCAGCCAGTGCACCAGAAATATGCACCGCCTTCTGTATAGTCTTTGGCTCTATTGCTGCCACTATCCTACGGATCTGTGGAGCAAGGCCATACACATACCTCTCAATCATCCTACTTTCTGGAGTTACCAAATGTGGAACTAACCTAGCAAACTCATAAAACCTATCAGTATAAGCAGCATGGCCAGCCTCGACTATGGCGTGATTCCATAACTCAGATTCCAACTTTTGCATCTCATGACTAGGACAAAACTCTTGTATCATCATAAATTTAAGTCATTCCATGACATACTAACAACAAATTCCCTGCTTAGCGTGTGGATCTAAGAGTTCCACCACGTTAAAGCCTTACCCACAAATGAACCACCAGTGTATTTCACTTTTTGGTCAATACTACAACCACTCATATCATGCACAGACTCCATTTTCTCAATCCAATAAGTAAGAACTACGCCACCTCCTTTACCATCATATTCCTTAGGGTTACAAGCTAAGAACTTCTTATATGAACAACCTAACCGGTTGCCATTTACTATCACATTCCCAACGTTCTCTTGAACGTTCTCATTAACCACATTACCACTTTGATTTCCAACATTTACTTGGTTACCAACCTGAGCTAGCATGGCGGGTAAGAGGTTCTGCAATTGCTGGGCAATGATAGTCGAGAAGTCGGGTGCTCCTCCTGCACCCCCGTTGACTCCCTCTAGATTCCCATTGATTCCCTCTATGCCCCCATTAGCTCTAAAACCCTGGTCATTTCCTTGACCATTCAAATCATCAACACGCTCATCATTACCTTCCCTAGGTCTTCTACCCCTTCTACCTCTACCAACCCGTTCACCCATTCCCCTTCCTCGTGATTCAGCAACAGGCCGGCCAGCACTTTGGGTCCTCATCCTTGGCGGCATTTTCTACACGAAGGAGAACATAGGCAACGTTAGGTAGGTAGGAAGAATAACATATATATAGAATATCTTACTATATATATAATTATACACATAATACCCCGTTATGGTGTCAACATTAATTTGTGTGAACAGTATTACCAAGTAAGAGTAAGTTATGATACTTTTATAACTACATTGGCCACCGTATTTATATCCGCATCCGTTCCCAATCGTACTCAGTATTAAGCTCACACATTTTAATGACTGACACAACTAAAGCACCAAACCACGAATACGCGAAAGCAAGCAAAAATGGAACACCATGCAAATAGATCCTATACGCAACTAAATGACGGATCTTAGGTTATAGTCTAGGCCAATCCACCTAGTTCTCTATAATCTTGGCTCTGATACCAATCTGTCACACCCTGACAATGGCGGAAACTCAGGAGTGCAACATAATGATCAACCATAACACAAGATACAGTATAAGGAAAACTAAAATGCATAAACTTCAAGTGTTACAAAGACCATCAACCTCGAACAACCTCGAGTGATGTCCCAAATCACAATCAAATCCGTAAAATCTTACAACATCCAATAGCCCACACAGGGGTTCAAATCCAGGCTTAAACCAAAATCTTCCAAATACTAAACTCAAATAAAATAAACAAGCAAGACTTCACATGAAAAGTCTACACTTGATACTTCTAAGCCTGATATCACATATCACCAACTTATTCCTCTTTCACTTCACCTGAAAATGATACTCGAAAATGTCAACAATAATGTTGGTGAGTAGGTTTGACCCTAAACCCAAAAGTTATGCCAATATTTCAAAATAGTAGACAATAGTGCAATATGACGGTGAATATATATGCAATCAAACCATAGCATCCCCGCTAATCAATCACCGTATGTCACTTACGCACCTAAAGCAAGAATATGAACCTACTACTGCAGAATAAAAGCAAGATAGGAAGAATGAGATGAAAGCTAGAGGAACTCTGTTGATGGCTCTCCCAAATAAGGATCAACTGAAGTTTCATTCATATAAGGATGCAAAACTGCTCATGGAAGCCATAGAGAAGAGGTATGGAGGTAACAAGGAATCCAAGAAAGTTCAGAGGACTCTACTCAAGCAACAATATGAGAACTTTTCAGGATCAAGCTCAGAAACAATGGATCAAACTTTTGATAGGTTGCAAAAACTTATTAGTCAGTTGGAGATCCAAGGTGAAACAATTTCTCAAGAGGACATGAACTTAAAACTGTTGAGAAGTCTTCCATCTGAATGGAAGACTCATGCTTTAATCTGGAGGAACAAAGTAGAAATTGAAACCATCAGTTTGGATGACTTGTACAACAACTTAAAGATATATGAGCTTGAACTCAAAGATTCAACAAACACAAGTCAAAATTCACAAAATGTGGCTTTTGTGTCCTCCAACAGCACTAACAGCAACAACAGTACAAATGAAGCAGATAACACTGCTTATGGAGTTAGTACTGCTCATACTCAAAGTAGTCCTACATCTGGAGATAACCTTAGTGATGCTGTAATCTGTGCTTTCCTAGCTAGTCAGCCTAATTCTCCTCAAATGTCAAGAGAGGATCTAGAACAAATTGATCCTGATGACCTAGAAGAAATGGATCTACAATAGGAAATGGCCATGCTGACAATTAGAGCTAGGAGATTCATCAAGAGGACAGGCAGGCAGTTGGATGTAAATGGTCAAAGAATTAGATTTGACAGGTCAAAAGTGGAGTGCTACAATTGTTATAAGTATGGTCACTTTGCAAGAGAATGTAAGGCTCTAAAAAATCAGGATAACATAGTAAAAGAACTGTGACAGTGGAATCTCCCATAGAAAATGCCTTGGTTGCTCAAGATGGAATTGGAGGATATGATTGGAGCTACTAAGCTGAAGAAGAGCATCCTACAAATTTTGCATTAATGGCATACACATCTTCAGGAAGTTCTTCCAGTTCAGATTCTGAGGTAGATTCTTGTTCTAAATCATGTGTAAAAGCTTATGCTACTCTTAAAGAACAATATGACAATTTGAATTCAGATTACAACAAGTCTCAATTTAATTTAGTATCTTATAAAGCAGGTTTAGAATCAGTAGAAGCTAGACTAGCTCACTATAAGAAAAATGAGGCTGCGTTTGAAGAGAGCATTAATGTTTTAAACTAAAAAGTAAGACTAAGAGATGAAGCCTTAGTTGAAAACAAAAAGAAATTGGATAAAGCATAAAAAGAGAGATATAGGTTAACCACCTTATACAGGGAATTTCATACCTCGCAAACCTGATCTAACATATATGGATGAAATAGTTAAAAGTAAGAATATGGATGTTACTACTGTTTAAATCTATTACAAGTTGTTTTTTTAGAAAAAAACTTACCAATAATATCTAAAACTCAACAGAGATACACAAAACTTGCCGGAAATACCCAAATTTTGCCAAAAATGCCAATCCGATTAATTGCCGATTAATTCCGCCTTGACCGATTACAAGCTACAAGGTGGTCAACCGCCCGGCTAACGATTCATGATTTTTGCAACCTTGTACCTAGTAATGTTAAGAAATTTGAATCAAATCATGAGTCTGCTGGTGTAAAATCAATAATGGTGATGCAGTAGAACCTAAAACTGCTAGGGAGAACAGCTTTATACCTCCAATCATTGAGGATTGGAATTCTGATGATGAAAGTAAGATAGATTATACTGTTAGACCTAGCATTAAAAATGTAAAATTTATTAAGTCTGCTAGGGAAACAATAGAGAAGATAAAAATACCTAAACAAAAAAAAACACCATCCTAGGGGGAACCAAAGAAATTGGAACAATCTTATGTCCCAAAGACTAGGAAGTGACTTTAAAATGATAAATAAAGCTTGTTATGTTTGTGGTAGTTTTGAGCATCTTCATTATGTGTGTGATAAAAATGCTATAAGACCAGTGTGAAACAACTCAAGTAGGGTGAATCACAAGAACTTTGCTAATAAAATGACTCACCCTCACTCTAATAGAGGATTTTTCCCATAAGCAGTATTTACCAGGACTGGAAAAATTAATACTGCTGGTGCAAAAGTTATAACTGTTGTCAGACCAGTTAATACCGTTGGCTCAAAACCAACTGTGAATCATCCTAGACCTATATCAAATGCTTACAAAAAGGGATATTCACAAGTCACAAGATCAGTTAACAAGTTTTCAGCAAACAAGAACTGTATTTTCAATAAAAAGGTTAATACAAGTAGGGTAAAAGATACTACTGCTAGGGATAGAGTAGTAGTAAGTGAAAATAAGGGAAAAGGGGCTAATGTTGTAAAGGCCTCAGCATGTTGGGTTTGTAAAGCCAAAAACAGTAGTGCA
>BQNB010022035.1:0-41946 GCA_026074375.1 Tanacetum coccineum | reverse complement strand
ATTTTAGTTTTCTTGTTGACCAATGTAGGGTTTCTTCTCTATAAAAGAAACCTTTAGCATTAGGGATTGGCACCGATTGCAAACTAGAAAAAAACAATTTATTATCAATAGAAAGATCCATAGAGGATCGTTGGTCATATAGTTGTTCTTCTTTATTGAATTGTTTAGTTTCCGCCTAAACATTTGCTAGAGTCTCTCAAGTATGTGCTTGTGATTACATAAGTACTATACATTCACAAAGGCTAGAAGATCTATCTAGTACCAGATCCTAACATCTATGGTTTGAGAGGTTGCTTTGTTTAACTAATTACTAAACTAATTAATATCTAATCTACTGGTGATAACTTTATGATAAGCAAATGTATTTACCTAATCATGCACTACTTCTCAGATTGCTTTTCTTAGATCCGTTGCTTTGTCACACTTTGATGATCTATGTAAGTATTTCCTAGGTTATGAACCTAATCATGCACTACTCCTCAGATTGCTTCTCCTAGATCTGTTGCTTTGTCACACTTTAATGATCCATGTGAGTATTTCCTAGGTTATGAACGGATTACACAAACCCGCCGTCTATTTAATATTCCGTTAAGGCAACGCATAAGTAAGGTAGTATGAAGACTATTACAAGGCCCCTAAGAGTATATTAAATTCATGTGAATATCTTAAAAGGGATCAACCATATAATGGGTAAGGTAGTATAAAAACTGTTACTAATGGTATCCTTTCTACACACTCGTGTTTCCCTAGACATGTCAATAGCGATACAGACAAAAGCTGGTTTTCTAAAGCCTAACGCGCACATTCATCAACAAGAAGCAACATCAAAAGGATCTACAACCTAAGTTTCATGCAATCATAGATAAATTACAAAGGAGGGTTTAGCCTCGCATGTTATAAAGAAAACAAGAAGATAAATCAATAAAATAACACACAGACATATTGAATGATTAATGATAAATAACCATACATGCTTAAAACATGGATTCAAGGTAGTATAATAGGGTTTTGAGGCCCTAAAAACGACCTATATAGCTCCTAAAACGACTAGGGTTCGTCCCCTTAGGTTTTTACAAAGTTATCCCAAAGTTACACACTTAAAACCCTAAAAACGGCTTTATATTTATAGATATTTTGACATGATGGCGTCGCTTTATAATCCTGACACCATTGCCGCGTAGATGATTCTAGATCCTCTTTAAGTCGGCCACGTCTTGACGTCGTCGCCAAATTTCTTACGGCGTCACTAGATAGATCACGACAGCGTTGCTTTATGACGCCGTCTCTAGCCACTGTGTGCATAAGTCTTCAAGAGATTTGGTGTAGGTCCGTAATCTTGTTCGTTTCATCTCCAAATGAGCCCAAGTCACATGTATTTCCTCAAAAAGCCATCCAAGTGCTAAAAACCTAAAAACAAACGATTAAGCACGTAATCTGGGCATATTTACATGATTTAGGAGGTTAAATGACCCCGAAATAGTGTATAAAATGACACCTCATCAAGTTTTTATGCGTTTTTGGTAATTGCGTGATCCGTGAATTATAACTTGTTTAAAGGTGTATGGGAAGTATCTAGATATTTTATTTCTTTTGTCACCTTGCATGGCTAATAAAACAAGACTAAATTGGTCCCCCTCCCCCTTGTATGCGTCCAAATAAGCCAACCCCACATCATATGGTGTCAAATTTCCTAAGCTTACAAGTTAAGCTAGTGTGTATATTATTTGAATTCATCTCATTTCCTACACCCCAAAAAGACACACTCATATCCCTTTCTCTCTTCTCTTGCTTGGACGAAACCATACACTTTCATAATTTTTCAATCTTGATGAAGTTATTGTATTCAGGTTTGATTGGTGTTGATATTCAGGTAATCTTAATACAATGTTTGGGTTGTTTATCCCATTAATCTTCCTTCAATCCTTCATTCTTTATAAGTCATAACCTTTCTCTAAATCTTGTACTTTTGTGTTCAAAATAATTCATAAGCTAAGAATGTACAATTTGTTTTATAAAAACAAAGATTTAAAAACTACAAAAACCTTAAAAGGTATATATATACTCAAAAATAATTAAAAGGGAACAACAAATCTTAGTTTCGTGATTGTGGTTATTTCTATGTAATAAAATTGTATACATATAGCTTATTTGATTATTCGGCTTATAAAATAATCCACAAATGGCTTATTAGGGCTTATTGGACTTATGTTTATACTCGGCCCAAAAAGGAAAGAAAGGAAAAGTGTTTGTTTGGCTTATTTTGATTCGGCTTATATTTTGTTGGCTTATTTTAAGCTTATGTTTGAAAGGACAAAGCATTAAGCTTATTTGGCTTAACAAATAAGCCCAAATAAGGCTTAATAGGATTTTAGCCACCTCCCACACCAAAAGCCCAAAGCCATGAGCTTAATCAATAGGCTCTATGGTTCGGCTTATTTTTTCGTGGCTTATTGAGAGCTTATGATAGCTTATTGATGAACCAAGAACTTATTCGATACTTATTTAGCTTATCAGGCTTAACTAATGGGCCCAAGATGGTCAATAAAGGTTTTGGCCCAACAAGAAGCCTAAACCGTGGCTTATTAGCCCACGGTTGGCTTATTGGGTGTAGAATTGGCTTATTGGAAGCTTATTGATAGCTTATTAATGAGTCTTCTATTCTTTTGCTTAAACTATTTGCTTACCGGACTAAATGGATAAGTTTAAATCCTTAAAATTTGTTTAACGGGCCACGACCTAATATGAGACAACACACTAAGGCATAAAGCCCACGGTGTAGCTTGTTGTATAAGCTTATGTATAGCTTATTTGATATTGTACAAATTTAGATACTAAATGTTAACTTATTTTGAACGTTAAATATTACTGATCATCTAACTATAATTATTGGGCCTAAAAGCCCAATAAGGATCCAAAAGACTTTTGGGATTAGTTTTTTAAAAGGATTTGATAGTATATAAATTAAAATTACGAAATGTGAATTGAAAGTGATTTGAAAGTGGTATTTAATAAAAGTCTACGACTTTAGAAAGCGTGTAAACACGAACGGGTCATGCTGAAATTTTTATAAAATCTTAACACTTAGAAAATATTGGAAAAACGTTTATGTAAGAACATTTCGAATAACTTATAAGGGAATGGGTAGAAAGCCGAACAATATGTATATACTTTACTCAAATATTTATATATTGTATTATATACTAAATATTACTATATACTTTATTAGTCAAACATTACAACCACAATACGATCACAAACGTTTTATTTCGAAAGACATTTAAACGAAAGTAATTTAGTAAACACTTATGCATTATTCGTATTTATCTGTTATTCTGATTCTAAACCAAAACCTATAATACTTAGGTCGTGTTCATGTATCATCGTTCGTTATCGTGTGATTATTCTTCTTGTTTCTCACTACTTCACTACACTAACTCAAGGTGAAATCATTAGCCGCCCAACTTTTACTCTTTTTGAATAAATGTTTTACAACTTGGGGTGAGAAATATTGCTTGTTTTAAAAATCAGACACAAGTACATTACATGATATTTTCCCTTGTTTACGTGTTGTCTAAGTAGCTTAGACCACTATTCGCCCATCCAATCATGAACCGTTAATTACCTTTAACCGATTGCTGGTTAAGTAAGCGCGAGTGAGTAAATAGATTTATTGGGAACTAATAAAACCGCATCCGGTTAGGTAAATTCTTACTGTCGAGATACCGTCTAATGTACAGGACAACGAATGTATTTCATGTCGAAAGTAGTTTGGGTGTTCTTGGTCAGACACCTACCAGGGCAAATTTATAGGCAATACACATGCTTCCTATCACCATTAGATTTGGTGTCATGAGCTTAGCGCAACGTAAATACCTTTTCTATGTGGAGTTGTATCTATTATAACTGTCGCATACATTTCAATCTTGTGGTCCACTATACTTTCACTTGAATTTAAACCTATGAATTCCACTTGTTACGTTTTAGAGCATTGTTATCCTCAGGTGCAAGCTGATTTGTCATGACGTATCTCTTGAAGTCTTTGTGCTATGTGTCCATCAACCAAATTTCAATACGTTATATAATGCTCTTAGGCTGTTATTCCAAAACTTAAATGCTGCATTCCGCTACCTTTAATTAATGCTTTCGCTATGTTGTTAATATTGTAATGGTTTGTAAAACTTTATTATCTTTAACTTATGCAACGAGTAATGAATTTTTCTAAAACGTACCCTTAGAGGTCGTTTTCTATGCTTTGTTCTTGAGATATGGTATGACGTCACGCCCCCGGACACGTATTCCGTCCAGGCCCCGTTTGGGGGTGTGACATATTGGTATCAAGAGCCAAGGTTATATAGAATCAGGTAGTTTGACTAGGTCTGGTCTATAACCAGTATGTGATCCTCACATAAACTAATTGGGCGCTTATGTGATCCCACCTTGCCTTACGTAAATAGTAATGTTAATATTATTATTTTACGTAACTGATAATTTTATATCGCTCTATTTAATTTGCATAATATATTTTACTTAGTATTATATTATTCAGTTTTCCCTTGCATAACGCATGGTTTCATATAAAGGAGATTTATACAAAATTTTGCTTGTCCAGGTTATGGCTTTTTCTGTCATCTCGATTTCATCAGAGGAGAGCATGGGGACATCCACTGCTCGAGTCATCTTGTTCGGCACGATCCCTACTACCATTCCACCTACTACACTTACTATTGATTTACCTGTCATTCATGATGACATCCTGTTGACACCCACTATTTCACCCACTATACCACCTGTTGCTCCCACTATTCAGTACACTTCCCCATTCATTGACACTGACTCATCTGATAGTGACACCCCTGATTCACCACCATCGTAGGACCCATATGAGACTGTCATTGCTTAGGAGTCGTATAGCAGCATGCTTATCACCTATCTGTCAGATTTTACCTGCACCACCCGGATTACCCCGCAAACCAGTTGTTCTTGGCTTACTGGGACAACCAGTTCCTATTAGTCGACCTTATCTTACCCAGCCTATTGGGGTACTTAAGATGTTAACTTCTTGGAAGAGTGTTAGATCATTACCTACCCTTTGACTTGCATCTAGATACCCATTGATGTTGTTCGTTTTTCAACGCGTTTATCAAATAAAACCCTCAAATATATAATATATATATTTAATAAAACATATACGTATACGTAAGCAAAGTATCATACAAATTACTCTTAGGAAAGAATAAAAAGTAATCAACACGGGTATCGTTTTCCTCGGCGAGAGGTGAATGGAAATCCACGTTCAAGTTGTAAATCGAGCTTGATTGTCATTCAAGTTTTTGGTTTTGGTTTTAAACTATTTTTATACTAAAAATTAAACTAATATTAATTCTAAGATTTAAAACTACAAGATTATACTAAAATTGATCTAAAAATATAAATGACAAATATGCTTGCTAAGTGACGTGAAATGTTCATTAAGTGTGAATTAAGGTTTAATAACAAATTAATCTCCTTAGAAAAAATAATTATCTCACAACATTGGTTTATTTTGACAAAAATCTCTCAAAAAGATATTAATTACTAGATGTATAGTTTGACTATTTCTCCGGCTTTTGCCCTTTGAAACATTCAAACTATAAATCTAAATAATCGAATATTATTTATTAATTAAACCCTTTTTCAAATCACACTTAATTCCCAAATCACTATATCACTCAACAAGCACTAATAAAACACTTGTCTAACCAGAATGATAAAATAAGGCAAAACAAAATATTAAAAAATAAGCTATACTAATAATTGAAAAAGATAAAAATGGAACATAATTGAAGACACCGCAAATAAACTAAAACACCAACGATTTATTAAGCTAAAAACAAATAATCAAATTCGTCTAGCAAAATAAACCCGTAGCACCGCTCCTCATGAGTTTACCCTATAGAAAAAAAAAACAATCAAAAACACACAATCTAAATTGTTAATAAAAACAGTAACCAAAATTGCAATTCTACTATTATAACCACGAGGCCCAACCTAATTCTCACACTAGTATAGAGACCCAGTCATAACAAACACAAGCCCACTATTCCTAATTCTACAAAGCATCCCAAGATTGAATCATACCAACGAAAGCCCATATTAACTTCTACAAATCAAACGCAAGTCATAAGTGTTTCTAGCTAATCCTAACTGTATCCTTGTATTAATAAGCTAATTTCTTAATAAGCTGAATTTATTCGTTTAAACCAGAACCGAACAAGCCAATTTAATGATAAGCTAGATATAAATTGTTTAAGCTAAACAATGATTTCAATAGCTTAACGAACAACTAACATCAAATAAGCTCGAACGAAAACCTATAAGCTACAATGATTACTAACCAATTGATATCTACACTTATAAGTCCGACACGAATCAACTAAGCTAAAGTAAAACCAAATAAGCTCTAAATGAATCAACTAACCACAGAAATATGGAATGAAATAATCTAAAAAAAACTTATCAACAAAACCTCAACCAAATATTCTTAAAACGAAGGCTTAAGTAATCAATCTAAGCTTGAACAAAATCCAATAAGCTAATAACAAGCTTATCCGATTAAAGAAATAAGCTGTATGAAAGAAGAGAAAATGAAACAAACAATAAGCTAGAACTAACTTTTACAAAAATAGCTAAATCCAAAAGCTTATTTAAAGGCTTATACGATCGAACTTATTAGAAAGATAAGTAAACAAAACAAATACGCTATGAAATAGCCTATCTAATTTCAAACTTAAATCTAAATAAGCTAGAAAGGATAAGCTACATAAATGAGCTTAAAGGAAAAGCTAAATGTCATAATAAGCTAATAAGTAAAGAACTAAGAAACTTATTCATTAATAAGCAAACCTCTTGTTACAAAATAACAATAAGCTGACAAGAGCAGCTTTTACAATAAGCTATATAATGAAAATAAGCTAAAACATTTAAATAAGCTAAAAAACTAAACTAAAGAAACTTTATTAAGACTAAATCCTAATAATCTCAAAGTGAGGGGAGTGAGTCTCTTATATAGCCAAGCTCAGGGGCACTTGTATAAATCTTCAACCAATTTATGAGCCAATCATTGGGCTGTATGTATGGGTACAACCTCGGATCAGAATTGCAAAGAGTTGATCCCCGTATTGTCGCCACGATGGCCATAGTCTTAAATGCTTAATTTGTATGCATACATTCTCGTCCCTTTGATCTTTTGCTCCAATTTGAAATGAGAATTGAAGTGAGTATTAATGCTTTGCCACATGGCCATTTCCTATTCGTTCATCCTTTTTATAGTGGGAGATCACACGATGGTATATTATTTAATTAAAGGGCACGTGAGGTGCTTCTGCCCATTTCTTTCTCAATTTGATGTCACTTTTGATATCGTTCTTGGGCCATGAATTGAGCTTGGCAAATATATGTGCTGTTTTGAGCTTAAGATAACATGGGCTGGCCCGGCCCATAAAATGGGTTATGGGTTGGCCCAATAAAATTCGAGGCAACCTGCAGGAACTCTCGCTTTTCATGCTCGTTCACAATGCATACTTAGGGACTTTTCATGACTTTGTCTTAATTTTGAATAATAGGCACTCTTGATCGCGACGAACCCGTAAATACCCGTTTTTGCTTCGTTTTCAATCATTTTTTCCCTGCAAGACATAAAAATACCAAACAAACATATTTGCAATATAATTAAGCATATTTTAGCATTTTTAGTCCAATTAATAGTTGTTTTATACAATTAAACGGGGTATTATAGAAAAACGATGTATATTTTAGCAATTATCAAATTCCCCCACACTAAACCATTGCTAGTCCCACACGCAATGTAAATAAAACAAACCCGAAAATAAATAATTTTATCCCCTTGATTGCAGTTTTACATACATAAAAATATATATAAAATATAATACTTTAAAAGAGTAATTAAGAAAATTACCAAGTTACCCTTGATAAAATTCACTCTCAAAAATATATATAATATAATATATAATACGTATATTAAACCGGGTAAGTATGATCACCCGGGTCGTTTCCCCAACGACTAGTGAAATTGAAACCTCGTTTAAGCTTGGATTCTGATTTGAATGAAGCAAAGATATTTGATTTGATAAGATATGAGTACAAAATAAAAAAACAACAATTAAAAATTGGACAACAATTAAACAAATACGGGAAACAAATAAAACAACTAACGATTAAGCAACTAGACTAAAATTAACCCTAAAGTGCAACCATAATTTTTCTACACCTAAATTAGGATAAAAGAAAATTTTAAGAAAAATAAAAATATTTTTTAGATTATTTTTGAATTTTTTTTATTAATTAAAAACTATTTAATTCTAATTAAATCCTAAAATAAAAAAAAAATAGAAAATAATTGAAATTATATTTTTCCTAAGTAAAATAAGTAAAAGAAAGAAAATTTTAGAAAAAGAAATTACTATTTTTGGCTTTTTAGATTAAAAGATATGTTTTTTCTAAAATTTAAACTAATTAAAAAACTATAAAAATAATAAAACTATTAAAAATAAAGTCCTAAATTTTTTTTAAAAATTACACTAAATAAAGAAAATGTGCAGAAATTTTCTAAAAATAAAAGCCCTAATTTTTATCTTTTTATAAAAGTTTAATTAAACTAATTAAAACATAACCCTAATTATTAATTAAAACTAAATAAAAATAATTAATAACTAACTTAGGGACTAACTGTGTAAAAGACTTAAGGGCTAACGGGGCTAAAGCATTTAATATGCAAGGATTAACTAAGAAATAAATGAAACGGAAAAATTACAAGAATGGTCCCTGAGGACCTAACCCGATAACAACCAAAGTCCTAATAAGCCCCTAAATAAGTTGAAGTTTAAAAAAATGCTTTTTAGGAAAAACTCAAAAGAGAAAAGTTGTAGAACAGCTTGATGAGAACAACTTTAATGAAAAGACTTATATCTAAAAGCCACAAATAAGCTCAATAAGAGCTTATTTATCCACAACCTCAAGAAAGTTGGACTTAATCTTGGTTTTAGAAAATAAGCTATAAAAAACTCAAAATTAGTTCAAAATGTAAAAGGAAAGAAGTTCTAATGAGCTTATGATATGCTTAATCTATAAATGAAAAGAAATAAATGCTTAAACTACTTATAAGCTTCTGAAATTGATCATGAACTAAGCAAACTCAGAAAACAAAAACAATAAGCAAAAATCCAAATAAGCTAACATACTCAAAAAGAAAATCTAGACTTTAAGCTACTTAAAACTTATAAAACTGATTATTATCTCTATTTAAGCTATAAATTCTACCACCTTAAGCTAGGATTCAAAATTTAATAAGCTAAATTTCTATCCTACTATTTTGGCTTTTTCAGTATTTTTGTCTTTTTGACAGCTAATTTAAAGCTAGGAAATAAGCTAGGGAATTAAAACTAAGCATTATTCTATATTAAGTTATATCTATACTATATCCTACTTAACTATAAGCTCCTAAAAGTTATGTTTGCCTAGCTAAGAATTGAAACAAAAGTGACAGCATGAACTGATATGTTCCTACTCGATTGCACTTTGCAAAATGCAAAAACATCAATGCAGGTTATCAAATGGTAAACCTGAACATATACAACTCTTCGTGATGTTATTAAACAAACCATACAGCATAAACAAAAGCTCATAGAGCTATGGATCAAGATAAGCAAGTAAGTCAAATGGCACTTTTTGCACTTGAGCTAAACTACAAGTTAGCCATAACTTTTTGAAAAATTAAATGCTAACGCTTTTAAAAAATAACTGTTTCCTTTTGTCCTAAAGAGAAACTAAAGCAAACTCAAGTGTTTTGCACAAAAATATTTTACTATTATGAGTCAAACTGCCTTAAACCAAACACCAAACCTCCTATATGTGATTGACAGATTTGGATTAATCTTGATTTTCAAATCAACAACTAAAACCATGATACCATTAATTTAATATTTATACTAACCTTAATAACATGATCTAACAACAATTAAGCTGGATAAACAGATTAAGAAGCTACTCAAAATATATATATAATTTTGTTTTTAATGAGTTTTTTTATAACAAGAGATGGCAAAAACAAAGATCTAAGAGGACTTAAGCTAAAAACAGATGCAAACCTTATAACTATTAAGCATAAAAAGAGACAAAAAACTCAATTAAAGCAGATAACTTAAACTAATAAGCAATTAAGAGTAAACTAGATTATAACTATTAAACTAGATAATGAAAATGCAATGAATTTTAAGAAAAACTTACTTAAACCTCTAGCTAAACAAGAGATACCAATTAAGGCAGCTACAAGCTCTCCTAGCTTATTTATAAGCTAGGAGTTAAATCTTTCTTGGTTTTCCATTACTACCAACTTCCAAAAGCTTTCCAATCTAAATGTGAAGGTAATATATAGATTTTTGAACTGATTTAATTGTTAAGGTAAATTATGGCGCTGTTAAGCTCAAATCAAGAGCTTAGAGACTCTTGAGAGCTTAATATGAGCTTATTAGCTTATTGAGACAGATAGGCTTATTGAGAGAGCTTAAAAGTTGAAAGTAAAAAGAGCTTATGACAAAATTAAACTAAGTTTCATTAATTAAAAACTGAATTACATTACTTAAAAAGAAATTACAATTTGATCAAAATTACAATAAGCTTCTAAAGACTACACTAAGCTAAAAAACTAGAAAAGAAAAAGATGACGTGTGTGTGAAGTGAGAGTGCTATTTATAGCTGATCCATGAAGCTTCTAGGCCTTGAGTTTGTTAGAGGCGCCCATAAATCTCTGCCATTAGAATCAACCCAATCATTGGTGAGTTAATCACATCCGTTTGGAATACTAAAGACCTCATACGGACTTCCAACGTGGCAATCCATGTTGAGGCTTATTTGTGCTTCTTTTGAGAGTGAAATGAGTACAAATTCACCATATCCATGTGCTTTCTTCAACCTATGTGGCCTCTTGCTTAAGAGCTAATAACTCTGATTTGACCTAATTTGACCCTGCCATTTACTTGGTGAGCTCTTAATTGACGAAGGCCCTCTTTTTCCAAAAACCCTCCCCTTGATTTAACCCTAAGGTAAATTGTTGATGACGATGAATAGTAAAAAAGAAATGGCGCCTTTTTTATAACTGAAAACGTTTAATTTAGTTGGAAGTTTGGTGAAATTGCACAAATGGTCCTTGTCTTTTGATATCACATTTGTAGTGTAAAAACTACTTTCAAAAATGGCAGGACAAGTCCTTGTAGTTTCATAAAAGGGTATAAGGCTTGGTTAATGGGCTTATGGTTTTGGGCTTTTGGTTAATATGGTATCCGGGTATGGTTTTTTTAAGGTTTTGAGGCCATACAGGTCCAATACTATTTTTGGACTTTTCTGAAAGTTAGAGGACCAAAGTGGAATATTTTTGGGTTTTGTCTTTTATGAGTTCACTTTGTTGACCATGTTGACCACTGTTTGACTGAGGGTTTGACTTTTCCTTGGCTTTGCTTCCGGCTTTTGTGCACTCTTCCGTTCTCGTGTCCGTGCTTGCCCGTTTTTTACTGTTTTCTTGTGATTTTTGATATATCCGTACCTGCACACACAAAAACACAAATAACAAGCATATTTTTGCTATTTTTTTGTCCGTTTTAGGTTATTTTTTTTTAATAATTGGGCCTTTTTAAGCAATAACGGATATGTGTATTTTGCACATATCAAAATTCCCCAAACTAAATGATTGTGTGTCCTCACGCAATATCACATGCCTTATAACCAAATACTTAAGAAATTTTTCGCCACAACGAACCTTTAAGAAGTATTAACGTCTTTGTGAAACTATTTCTAAGTCACGAGTTATAATAACACCTAATTCCCATTTTCAAACCTTTCTCTTTTATGGTTTTTCTGTGATAATATTTCTAACTACAACATATTTATTTTCAAAAGTACATATTAAATTGGTTTGTCATTACACATTGGTAACTTTTAGGGATCATAGAACATAAAGCACAATTAATGTCTAAAAGATAACATCCACAATCCCCAGATTTCTCACTTTCCATCTATGCTATAAAATAAGATCACTAACTAAGCTAACTACAACTAAGATGCTAAGACTACTAATAATTACAACTTGTGAAATTCCTCTTCCCGACATAAATCATATATTTAAGTGTGTGTGTTCAAATTAATTTAAACCATTAAATCCACATATTTAGATAGATGAAATCCGACCAAGCTTTACACATGGGCCTTTTGGGCAATTATGTTAATCACTTAGCAAGATCACATCTCAAAGCAAACAAAAACCTCCTTAGCTAAGACATCATTGGTTCATTTGTCCCGATGAAATGACTTTCTTCTTCAGCAATCCAACAAACCGTCATCGGGTAAGTGCTAAGGCTTTTGACACTCCATCCGGAGAATACTAACCGAAACGCATGAACTTTTGATGAAAAAGCCTTGTAGACTTTTGCAAACCTTAGCTCAAAAGAATACCTTGGTTTTAGAAAATGAAACTTTTACTATTTATTTTCTAACTTGCAACATTATTATTTCTATTTATATTATTAGGCTAGGAATCGGTATCACTTTTCTTTCAACGACACATTAGCCACGCCTCCGACAAGAGCTCGCGTACTTATTATGATACCAACCCTAAATATACATCCTCCATCCTTTCTTTTGATGTCACATCGGGAGCGAACCGACAAATGCCCATGTACTTTATTGCGATGGAGTTTGTATATTAATTATTAACACTTAAGGATTTATAACTTGCATCCTTTTTATTTACCAACTACATTTTTATAGATTTTTTTTAATTAAAAACTTATATGACATATTATTTTTGCAAATAGAAAATTTTCGTTTTAGAAAACCAAAGTATAAACTTGAACTAAAATTCTTATTTACAAATGATGTTTGACTTCATCATCGATAAAGCTTTTTCTCGTGAATATTTGATTACCTTTTAAGATAAAACTCAAATTTTAAAAATTAAAAGACCACGTATTTAGTCATTTTAAAGAACTCCCGGGGAAGAAAAACCCCCAAGTAATCTTATAAGCCTTTAGGTTTCCATTAAACTTTGTTTAGCATCCTAAATCGTAAACAACACTATCATCTCATATGTCTTGCAAAAGAAATTCCAAATACTATACTCTATAAAATCCAACTCGTATATTTTAAAAAAAATCTACTTGAGAATTACACAAGTTTTAGTTTACTAAGATTTCAAGTCTAGCATGTTTCAGTCTACAGAGACTAGCTCAAACTATCATCATAATTGTTAAGGGAGAAAGCAGAAACTCTACATGTCGATCGGGTACAAAAATTACTCTTATTCTTACCAATGAAAACTACATTGTGTCTTAACACGATTTTTTTTATTTTATTTTTATTTTTATTTATTTTTTTTGACTAAAAATTTAAATTTTTTGCTATTTTTGTGGGAAAAAGGGTACGTGAGAACAAAACAATAAGCAAGCAACATCTAAACATATTACCCTTCCCAAAGGGGGGGGCAAACCTAAAACAGAAACATTGTCCTCAAATGTTTAAAGTCGGGTCTCTACGAAATCTAAGCCGTTTATTAAGGTTTGCAAAGATAGACGTTAATCGATAATGATGAAAGGATATCGGATCTCCCCCCAAACTAAATTTCACACCAAAGGATGAGAAGCTCGAGTAAACTGGGACAAATTAACCGGACACGAGAGGCTTCAAAGAATTTGTTGGGAGAATCCTGCAAAAATCACAATCAAACAAGCAACAAACATCGAGAATTCGGAAAGAGTAGAAGCCTCTCTCAACACAACACATTAGATAATAGAAAATAGAAAGAAAATAGAAAGGATAAGCATGGGGTGAACTCCCACAAAGCGGCTTGTTTTTGTTCACCGATCCCAAGCCTCGACTTATCCCTGAATTTGAGTTGTCCTTAGGAAAAAGTCTGGAGGTCCCGAGATAACCAACGTGCTGTAATCCCTCCATATAAGGCTTAAACGGGGCAACTGACTTTTGAACATTAGAACCACGGCATGAGACAACTTGCAGTGCCTAAGATAAACTTCGGTGATGTGAAAGGCCCGGAACATCGGGATTGAGCTTTCCGGAGAAAATCATTAATCGTGAGTTGAAAAGCAAGCTTGAATCACCAACATTGAAGATTCGGTCTTTATCCTTGGAATCGCGTGGTAGTTTCTTTGTCTTCTCTTGTATGATTACGAATTCTCATAAGCTCGATCACGGAAGCTCGCTAAGTTCATTGAGTTGAAGCTTTTGATGATCGCCCGCAGTCTTGAGATTGAAGTTGGCATGCTTAAGAGCCTAATATGCCTTGTGTTCTAGCTCAACTGGTAAGTGACATGCTTTTCCATAGACTAACTTATACGGAGTGCATCCAATCGGAGTCTTGTAAGTGGTTCAAAAGCCCATAATACATCATCTAGGTATTGTCGGACCAATAGCACAGTTTTCTTCCCGACCGTCCTCGAATCCAAAATTCTTTTGAGACCTCGATTTGTGACGCTCAACTTGACCACAAGGATCTTTGGGTGTAAGGAGACCGCAATGACGATGGTGACAACATATTTTGACATAACATTATCAAATTTTTGTCGTTACAAAAATGGGCCCATTGATCGCTTATGAATTGCACTCAGGAGCACCGAATCAGGAAGAAAATGATTATTAAAGAACTTACAACAACTACCCGTAAGCAATCGTTGGTTGGGAGAGCGCTTTCGCTTCACCCATTGGAATGATAATCGAGTCCCCTGGCAAAAAAACTAGAATATATTTTGTTACCAGTCTAGACGATGGAAAAAGTCCCATAAAATCAATACTCATACAATGAAAATCCACAAACCTTGGATAGCAATTTTGAGGCAGTCTCATATCTACGTTGAGAGATTTTACCTGCCTTTGACAAGGCATACAAGATTTGACAAATTCGAAAGCATCCTTATAAATCGTAGGCCAAAATAAACCGGCATCAAAAACCTTCTTGGCGGTAAAGTTGGCATCGTAGTGTCCCTCGGTGGGTCCACAGTGACAATCTTCAGAATCAAGAGCTTTCTTTGCATCTACACACTTCTTATTATTTGATCCGCACAAGTCTTAGAAAAGAAAAGGGTCATCCCAGAAGGTAATTTTTTACATCTTTTAAAGAACTTTTTTTTTCTCTTGAGCGACATTCCTTTTTAATGAATTTCCCAAGTGGAAATTAGCAAAGTCGCAACTCACAAGGTAACTTAGGTCTTGAGTATTTAACAACATTTAAAGTCTCTAAAAGAAAAGTCTCATTAATCTCTTTTGGATCAAAAACATTCTCGTAGGGGTTTTCAAGATGAGAAAGGTGATCGACTTTGCGTAAAATTTTCAGCTCCCTTAATGGTATCGATAACTTTAAATCAATCCTGGAGAAGTAAGCCATCTAAGCATCTTGCTTGCGTCTTTCTTGTTGAAGAGGTAATATCAATGCCGGAGTGATCCGTGTATAACCAACACTTTTGTTCATGATTAGATATGATCGAAACGTTTCGAAAGCGTAAACACTGCAGAGCATCCTTCTTTTTTCCGTTGTTGGTATAATTTGGATTCTGCTTCATCCATCGTCTTACTAGCGTAATGAATTGGTCGAAAGTGCATTCAATCCTTTGCCCTAGAGACCGCACATTGCATAACACTTTACATCGCACATATTTCCAAAAGGTTGGTCCCCAATTCGAAGCAATGAGAATTGGAGCTTTGATTTAACTTTCTTTTTCAATGTTTTGAAAGCAAGAAGCAATTCTTCCCGAAAAAATGAAAGGATTGTTCTTCTCTAAAGAAAGGTCATGGGTCCTAGAATTTTGAAAAAGTCCTTTGATAAAATCTTCGATAGAATCCCGCAAGCCCGAGAAAACTGAATACCATAACGTCGTTAGGTGAGGAAGCTTAGAAAATTAACATCAACTTTGCTTTCTCGACTTCATTCTTTTCTAGAGATCTATGTCCTAAAAAAATGCCTTCTTTAACCATGAAATGGCTCTTTTCCCAATTTAATGCTAATTTGGTGTCTTCACACCTTTTGAGCATTTTGTCTAAATTGGCAAGACACAAGGAAAAAGAATCTCCAAAAATTGAGAAATCGTCCATAAAGACTTCTATCGTTTTTCTATCATGTGGTGAAAAATAGCCATCATACAACGTTGAAAAGTTCTGGGTGCATTGCACAAATCGAATGGCATACGACGGTATGCGAAAGTTCCGTATGGGCACGTAAAAGTAGTTTTCTCTTGATCTTTAGGGTCAATTGGGATTTGAAAATACCTAAAAACCTCTAGAAACAATAAATTCCATTGCCCAAGGCTAATCGCGACAAAAAACATTGGTCATGAATGGTAACAGGAAAAATGGTCATTACAAGTTGCTAAACTCGTTTAAACTTTTGATATTCGATGCAAACTCTCCATCCGGACTAATCTTGTAGGCACCAAGCTTATTTCATCGTTTCTGACAACGGTCCATACAAACCTTTTTTAGAACTACAATGGACCTGACTAACCATGACTATTCGTGATCCGGACATAAATCAATCCTACGTCAAGAAGATTTTTCTACTTCTTCTTGATTGACGTCCTGGATTTTAGCTTAAACCCTCCTTGGATGTTGGAGAAATCGGAAGGTTCGTAAACATCTTCTAAAAGGATTTGTGAGAGCAAAACTCTGATCTATGCTCGGTATATCAGAAAGTTTACAAGCAATGCTTGTTTTCGGTTTTTTGAGAACGTTAACGAGTGAGGTCTTTTCATCTTGGCTCAAATCATTTAAATTATGGACTGGAACTGATATTTTTCCTTTAAAAAACGCATACATCGCGATGCGAGGTAATCTCCTTAAAGTTCGACTTCGGGTAGTTCATCTTTTGGTTCATAAGAAGTAGCATATTCGATTGAAGACTTCTTTGTTTCAACAACTTTAAGATCTCTTTGAATTTCCGGTAAATAATCACCTTGGTTTGGTTGAGGAGGTAATGGATCACTATTGAGAAGTGCTTCAAGAATGAGAATGTCACCCTCGAGATCGTAGTACGTAGCATTAATTTCCGTTGAAATTTGCTCGTCATTGATTGCTATAAAACCATCGGCTTCTTCGAAGAGGAGAAAATCACTTTCATCAAAAGGAGTGAGTGTCGGAGAAGAATTTGAAACAATCGGATCATATCCGGGAGAAGGATTGCCATATGCAACTGAGTCGGAAAAATCTAAGACTTCTTGTGAGTACTCTTCACATGTGACATCAATGAGATCAACTTTCTTCAATGATTCGAAATTGTTGTACGAAATAGAAGGAGTATCACCACATTTAAGGGTCAAAGATTGATCGTCATTCCTAAGAATTATCTCTCCTTCATATACGTCGATTAAAGCATGAGCTGTCCTAAGAAAAGGTCTCCCGAGTATCAACGGTACTCGAGGATCGGCTATGAAATCAAGAACAACAAAATCGGCCAGAAAGTAGAACTTTCCTACCTTGATAAAAACATTCTCGGCTACACTGGTTGGTTTGGAAATTGTACGATCGGCTAATTCTAACACCATTTTTGTTTCAGTTAGGCCAGAGAGTTGAAAGCTATTATTCCCAAATGGATAAAGGCATTGAGATATATTTGATACTAGCAACTAAATCGGCAAGGGCTAAGTAACTATCCAAACTCGGAAAAATCACATGGAATGAAGAAATTCGACCGGGGTCACCACTTTTTTCTGAAGCTTTTTTAGGAACACACCGCACTACAAATTTCATTCAAAAGGTGTTTTAATTGTTAACTCAATTATCTTGTCTTTGATATTAAGCATCTTTATTGAACATCGAGCAACTTGCATATGAATGAGATGCATCCGCGAAACTTAGCACAAAGTGAAGATTACGGAAAATTTCCATAAACTTTGAAGCTATGATATCATCCTTTTCATGAATTTTCTCTTTTGCAAGTCTTAAAGGGTAAGGCAAACTAGGTTTGGCTTTTTTAGTAACGAAAGAAGGTTCTTTGATTGGTTCTTTATCTTTTCCTAAGTCATGGACGAAAGGAGGTTGGATGTTTTCGGTGCTCGGTAGCTCCGTATCCTTTGTCACCGTCGGTTCCTTTTCCTCACCGCGTGGAATTGGAGGTCCATCGTATGAGGCACCACTACGTGCGGTAATTGCCTTGGCTTCGTTCCTAGGGTTTGGAATGGTATTGCTAGGTAAAGTACTTGAACTTGAAGCTTGATTGCTATGATAACTTTGCATGAAACTGAGCATCATTTTCTGAAAATCATCTTGCTTCTTTTGAGAATCATTATAAACTCTTTGAAAATCATTTTGGTTTCTTTGAAATTATCCAACTTCATTTGTAATGATATTCATGTTTCGCATCTTAGGTGCTTTAGCATAACTTTCAAAATCTGTTTTAGAGACACCTTGAATTTGTGAAACGGGAGGTAAAGCTTGATAGATTAAAGGTTGATTTGTTGGTGGTTGGTATGGTGGGGCTTGATAAACGGCTCCTTGGTTGTTTTGACGGTTTTGGTTAAAATTTCCTCGGTTTTGATTCGAATTGAAATTGTTTCCTTGGTATCGGTTTTGGTTGGTTTGGTTATTTTGAACATTGATTCGGAAAAGCATTGATTTGAAACCCGTGATTTTTCATTTGCACTGCCAATTGATGGTTGGTTTCTTTGGTAAAATTTACCAACTCTGCGGTTTGTTTGAAATTTTTGGATGTTGTCATGAAAACGGAAAATCGTTTCCGATACCTCGAGTTAACGGACGAATGTTAAAATTATTAATTCGATCCACACGTGACACAAACTTCCTCAACTGCTTTGACGGGTGCAGGAGTAGTAACAACTAAAGCTTTCATATCATTAATCATTTGGTTCATCTTAATAGTCAGCTTATCCTCAAGAGAAGCGGCTATTTGTTGCATATCGAAAGAATTATTAGAAGGTGAAGAAGTAGAAAGAGGAGCATTCTCCTATTCCATCTTGAATCATTAGCACGACTTCTTGAGTAATCGAACTTTTGAGACTTGCTTTCAAGAATATTCCAAATCCTCTTGAGGCATCTTGTTTATAAAATTGCCACCAGCCCGCGGCGGAATCTAAGGCATCTTGATCGTTGGAATTCAAAGAATTGTAAAAAGTATCGAGTTGGTGTAGTTTCGAGAAGCCATGGTGAGGACATTGACGAAGGAGTCCTTTAAAACGTTCCCATGCTTCATTGAAGGTTTCGTTTGGTTTTGGTAAAAAGTAATGATCTCATTCCGATAGTAAGTGGTTTTTGAAGGTGGGAAGAATTGATTTATGAATTTTGAAACAAGGTACGTCCCCATGTGTTCCAAATCAAACTAAAGAAATATCTAGAGGTTCCTTATCTAACCAATCTCGGCTTCACCGTCTAGAGAGAAAAGGAAAAAGCAAAAGCTTATTGAATGTTCGGAAACTTCGGGATGTCTATAACGTTGAAGTGAGCATTGTTAAAAAAATCAAAGGTGATTGGAGGGTCTTGTCTACCCTAAAAACTTATTACATTGCACAAGATTGATCAAAGGTTATTAATCTCTAAATTGTTAGCATTAATCGGAGGTACAACTATATCAACCTCATATCCCTCGATGGGAGCTGTAACATTTTGGCCATGGTACATTGTCGGACCATTAACAATGTTTTGATCGACAATTGGTTTCTTCCTAAGTCAAATTTTCATCAACACAAACGGAGGAGTTTGTGTTGTTGACGACGTCTTCGAGATTGCGCACGAGTGGCGCATTAAAGAAAAACCTAAAAATCAAAAATGCAAAACTTTACACTATTTTTTTTAACAATGAATTTTAACGGTTACACAGAAGAGACTTAAACCAAATAATCAACTACTTCACGGTAGCTCTTAAAAATTGCTTTTCAAGGTGAGCCGTATTTCGTAGAGACACAAATGGCAAGTGTTAAATCTTTAGTTTGATTTGGGAACCAACAAGTTCACCGGAAATTGAAATGATAATACCTCCGTTGAGAATATTATATTTTTGGTATTTTTACCAATTGGTGATTTTTATTTCTAAATAAAAAAGGAGAAGATTTTTTATATTTATTGATTATCCCTTATTTTTTTTTATCTTTTACTTAAACTAAAAAGAAAAGGAAAATATTTTTTACTTTTTATATTTTATAATTTTTTTTTTGGATTTTTGAATTATAAAACAAAAAAGAAACTTTCGAGGGTGAAAAGATCTTCAAACCAAATCAACAAACACAAAACGAAGGAATCTTAAACACTAGTCCCCGGTAGCGACGCCAAAAACTGATTGCAGTTTTACATACATATAATATATATATATATATATATATATATATAAAAAGATATATATATATATATAATATATATAATATAATACTTTAAAAGAGTAATTAAGAAAATTACCAAGTTACACCTTGAGTAAAATAACTCTCAAAAATATATATAATATAATATATAATACGTATATTTAACCGGGTAAGTATGATCACCCGGGTCGTTTCCCCAACTACTAGTGAAATTGAAACCTCATTTACGATATTTGATTTGATAAGCTATGAGTACAAAATAAAAAAGCAACAATTAAAAATTGGACAATTAAAGGCAATTAAACAATTAAACAAATACGGGAAACAAATAAAACACGACGATTAAGCAACTAGACTAAAATTAAACCCTAAGAGTGCAAACTAATTTTCTACACCTAAATTAGGATAAAAGAAAATTTTAAGAAAAATAAAAATATTTTTTTAATTACTTTTTGAATTTTTTTATTAATTAAAAACTATTTAATTCTAATTAAATCCTAAAATAAAAAAAATAGAAAATAATTGAAATTATATTTTTCCTAAGTAAAATAAGTAAAAATAAAATTTTAGAAAAAGAAATTACTATTTTTGGCTTTTTAGATTAAAAGATATGATTTTCTAAAATTTAAACTAATTAAAAAAACTATAAAAATAATAAAACTATTAAAAATAAAGTCCTAAAAATTTTATAAAAATTACACTAAAATAAAGCAAATGTTCAGAAAATTTTCTAAAATAAAAGCCCTACTTTTTTCTTTTTATTAAAAGTTATAAATTTAAACTAATTAAAACTAACCCAATTTTAATTAAAAACTAAATAAAATAATTAATAACTAACTTAGGAACTAACGTGGAAAAAGACTTAAGGGGCTAACGGAGGCTAAATCTTTAACAGGCAAGGATTTCACTAAGAAATAAATGAAACAGAAAAATTACAAGAATGGTCCCTGAGGACCTAACCCGAAAACAACCAAAGTCCTAATAAGCCCCTAAATAAGTTGAAGTTTAAAAAAAATGCTTTTTAGGAAAAACTCATAAGAGAAAAGTTGTAGAACAGCTTGATAAGAACAACTTTAATGAAAAGACTTATATCTAAAAGCCACAAATAAGCTCAATAAGAGCTTATTTATCAGCTAGAACCCTCAGAGAAAGTGGACATAACTCTTGGGTTTTAGAAAATCAGCTATAAAAAACTCAAAATTAGTTCAAAATGTAAAAGGAAAGAAGTTCTAATGAGCTTATGATATGCTTAATCTATAAATGAAAAGAAATAAATCCCTATAACTACTTTAAGTTCTGAAATTTATCCAGAACTATAGAAACTCAGAAAACAAAAACATAAGCAAAAATCCAATAAGCTAACATACTTCAAAAAGAAAATCTAGACTTGTAGCTAATTAAAACTTATAAAACTGGTATATTATATCCATTTAAGCTATAAATTCAAAACCACCATTAAGCTAGGAATTCAAAATTAAATAAAGCTAAATTATTCTATCCTAACTATTTTGGCTTTTTCAGTATTTTTGGCTTTTTGACAGCTAATTTACAGCTATGAAATAAGCTAAGGAATTAAAATTAAGCATTATTCTATATTAAGCTATATCTATACTATATCCTACTTAACTATAAGCTCCTAAAAGTTATGTTTGCCTAGCTAAGAATTGAAACAAAAGTGACAGCAGGAACTGATATGTTCCTGCTGATGTACTTTGCAAAATGCAAAAACAAAAAGTGCAGGTTATCAAATGGGTAAACCTGCACTTATACACTCTTAGTGAGTGTTTTCAAACATAATTCAAGCATAAACAAAAGCTCATAGAGCTTGGATCAAGATTAAGCAAGTAAGTCAAATGGCACTTTTTGCCCTGGTGCTAAGACCTACAAGTTAAGCCATAACTTTTTGAAAAATTTTTTTATTAAAAATCTAACTTTTAAAAACTATTTTCCTTTTGTCCTTAAGAGAAACTAAAGCTAACTCAAGTGTTTTGCGCTAAAATATTTGACTATATGAGGTCAAACTGCCTTAAACCAAACACCCCTTTATGTGATTGACATATTTGATTAAGCTTGGATTTTCAAATCCAACAACTAAACCTATGATACCAGTTAATTAATAGTTTAATACTAACCTCATAACATGATCTAACAACATGATTAGCTAGATTAAACAGATTAAGAGCTACCTCAAAATATATATATTTTTGGTTTTTATGAGTTTTATAACAAGAGAATGCAAAACAAAGATCTAAGAGACTTAAGCTAAAAACAGATGCATACCATTAACTATTAAGCACAATAAGATGACAAAAAACTCAATTAAGCAGAGAACTTAAACTAATAAGCAATTAAGAGTAAACTAGATTATAACTATTAAACTAGATAATGAAAATGTAATGAATTTTAAGAAAAAACGTAACCCTCTAAACCTCTTGCAAACAAGAGTAACAATTAAGGCCTACAAGCACTCCAAACTTATTTATAAGCTAAGAGTTAAAACATCTTGGTTTTCCATTACTACCAACTTCCAAAAGCTTTCCAATCCAAATGTGAAGGTAATATATAGATTTTTAAACTGATTTAATTGTTATGGTAAGATTAAGGCTGGTTAAGCTCAAATCAAGAGCTTAGAGATTCTTGAGAGCTTAATATGAGCTTATTAGCTTATTGAGACAGATAGGCTTATTGAGAGAGCTTAAAAGATTGAAAGTAAAAAGATCTAATGACAAAATAAACTAAGTTTCATAAATAAAAACTGAATTACATTAAAAAGAAATTACAATTTGATTCAAAATTACACATAAAGCGTTCTAAAGACTACACAAGACTAAAAACAGAAAGAAAAAGATGCCGTATATGTGAAGTGAGAGTGCTATTTATAGCTGATCCATGAAGCTTCTAGGCCTTGAGTTTGTTAGAGGCGCCCATCAATCTCTGCCATTAGATCAACCAATCATTGGGGAATAATCACATCCGTTTGGATCACTAAATACCTGACACTATTGCCAACGTGGCAATCTATGTTGCGGCTCATTTGTGATTCTTTTAAGAGTGAAATGAGTACAAATTCACCATGTCCCATGTGCTACTTCATCAACCGAGAACGTGGCCCACTTTTCTTGAGATCTAGATTAAGAATCTTGATTTGACCCATATTGACCCTCCATTGTACTTGTGAGCTCTTGAATTGACTTCCTTGCCCATCAATTTCCAAAACCCCCTTGATTTAACCCTAAGGTAAATTGTTGATGACGATGAATAGTAAAAAAGAAATGGCGCCTTTTTTATAACTGAAAACGTTTAATTCAGTTGGAAGTTTGGTGAAATTGCACAAATGGTCCTTATCTTTTGATATCACATTTGTAGTGTAAAAACTACTTTCAAAAATGGCAGGACAAGTCCTTGTAGTTTCATAAAAGGGTATAAAGGCTTGGTTAAATGGGTTATGTTTTGGCTTCTGTTAATATGGTATCCGGGTATGGTTTTTAAGGTTTTGAGGCCCATTAAGGTCCAAGGACTATTTTTGGACTTTTCTGAAAGTTGGAGGACCAAAGTGGAATATTTTTGGGTTTTGTCTTTTATGAGTTGACTTTGGTTGACCATGTTTGACCACATGTTTGACTAGGGGTTTGACTTTCCTTGGCTTTGGCTTCTCCACGGCTTTATTTGTGCACATCTTTTCCTTTTCTCTTGTCGGCTTGCCCGTTTTTACTGTTTTCTTGTTGATTTTTGATATATCCTACCTGCACCACACAAAGCACAAATACAAGCATATTTATGCTATTTTTGGTCCCTTTTTGGGTTTAATTGGGCCTTTTTAAGCAATAACGGATATGTGTATTTTGCACATATCACCCCTTTTAACTTATAACCCCTCACAATCAAACAAGAACAAAAAATGTCCATTAAAAGGTTCAAAAATCATTTAATTCGCAAGCACCCCCGTTTTAACCATTTGTTTGAATTTTTTATATTTTTTTTTATTATTTATTTTTTAAATTTTTTTAAGCATTTCATTTTTATGATTTTCATAATTTACAACTTACAGTTATTCATGTGTGACATAATGTATTGCTTTCATTATTCATTGATAACTTTTAGGATCACGAAACAAAAAGCACTAATAGTGTCCAAATGGATAAATTCATCGTCCCCGACTTTCACCTCTCCAAGCCAAGCTTAAAAACAAAGATCATTGTAAATTACAAGTTATGATGCTAACACTACTCATAGAAGCTAATTGTGTACTTACTTTTCCTCCCTTATCCCTATTTTGAGTATCTCAGATTTTATTTAAGTCAATACCCGAAGGCTCTTTAAGACTTTATTTCGATACTTATTAATTCCAAAAATAAAGCGTAACGGTTAAAAACGCAATAATTAGCTCCTAGCCCTTTTCAAAAGATCGAATGTCATCAAGATTAAAATCCACATCGAGGCGACCAAAATTTGGCTTTTATTAGGTTACTTAAGCAAGGTACCATTCATGTTAACCCTAAGGTTCTTTCAGACATAAATGGACCAATCTTATCCTCACCATATCCCTAAGTCTCTTTAAGGAACAAACAAGACAAAAATGTAAGCAACAATATCCATGTCCATATACCTAAGGGCTTTTAAGGAATGAATAAGCTATTAATTTCACTTATTAAATCTACTTACCCCATAAGTAACCCTAAGCTCTTTAAGGGATAAGCAAAAATTTTATTATCTGTGATTACATAATAGTATCCAAATAAAGTATTCCCAACTATGTACTCCAACTTAATCACAAAGGAACTAAAGAAAACTTTCCAAAAACCTAATTAATATAACCAAAAAACCGCACCAACTCTATTTATGTAAAAAATATATATATAAAGATGAAACAAGCTAAGGAGAAAAAGCCACAATTAAACACTTATGAGCTTAAAGAAATCCAACTAATCTATGTTTATCATCAAAAACTTATCCTCTACTCTATCATCTCTTTTCCTTCACAATTAAAATTTCTAAGAAAGAATCTCGTGATACTTACCTACGAATTAAAGATTGCACTTATAACAAGTCACATAGAATGGAACAATCTCAAACTCTAATAAATTGATATTCGCAAATATAAAATCAATTATGGAACTTGCACAAGTCCTATGACCTTTTGTTAAGCGAGACTTGCGTTTTTAAGCTCCAGTAAAAAAGATTACAAAATCAATTCTATTTAAAGTTAAGAGAAAGCTAAGGTATAAAACCGGTCGGGTCAAAATTTACTTTTCATTCTCACCAACGGAAAACCTACATTCGTGTCAACTATTTTTATTTATTTATTCAACTAACTATTTATTTATTTTTTATTTTTTTATATTCAACTAACTATTTATATTTTTCAACATTTTTCTACACAATTTTTTTTACTATATATATATGAACAATAAACTAGATATTAAGACTTAAAAATTTAAAATTTTTGGCTAAAACGGGGTTCGTGAGGGACACAGCAAGGCACAGGTAAGATCACATTTCGATAGAAATCCCCCCCACACTTAGAATGGAACATTGGCCTCAATGTTCAAAAATGTCGGGTTTTACCCCCATACTTAGGAACGAAAAGGCAAATGTAAAAAATTCCAAGTGTGAAAGGGGAAACACAATATATATATGATCAGGATTGAGGATTCCATAATAAGCAAAAGATCGAAAACCGAATGATTGGAGGATGGAAAACAAGCACGGGTCTTCATGATCTTACGGAATCCTGCAAAAACAATACCACATACCATAGAAAGAAACACGCCCCCACACTTGGGCTATAAAATCACACACTATCTTATTAATCAAGAAAATAGAAAGAAGAAAAGACACGGGTTGCCTCCCGAGAAGCGCTTATTTTTGTTCACCGAGTCTTGAGCCTGACTCGATCCCCCATACTTGAGCTAGGTCAAGGAGGATAGAAATGGAGATATGGGACATCCAAGTGAGGAATGTTCCCTCCAGAAATCATCATCGGGCTCTTAGAAAAATTAGAAATGATTTCGCCCTGATGAGATAAGAGAGGAAAAATGAGAATACCAGGATTGAACACTTTGTCCTCGTTTTCGGACGAAAACGGAAGCAAAAGGTCAAACACTGGACAAAGGGTGGGTTGGGTGGGTAAAAGATTAGGCATAAGAACATCGTGTTCAGAAATGTCACCCACCACTTTGTTAGTAACAACACCCGCATCGGGCTTAAAATCAAAGCAAATCTCAACATCCGGTGGTTCCGGAGGAGGACGAGAAGGTGACGGATCATTAAAATGATCAAGGTTAGATGACTCATTTTCGGGAAGGGGAAGGGAATCATTATTAAGCAATTCTTCAAGAAAACGAATATCCCCTTCCGAGTCATAATCGTCATCCTCAATGCCCGGTGGCATCGAGTCATTTGTAGCAAGAAATAAGTCGATCTCCTCTATATGAGAATCACTATCCTCAACGAGGATAGGAGATGGAGAAAGAGACTCAAGAATTGTTTCTAGCAATTTCAAATTAATTTCTTCGGCCGGTCATGGAGATGAATTTTCATACAACAAATTCCTCAACAAGACGGAGATTTCTTCTCTAGATACAAAGTCGGCTTTTCATTCCGGTTTGGAATTGGATCGATATGAGCGAGTTCACCGGAGAACTCCTCGAGAAGATAATCAAACTTAGGTGAAGAATCAATTAAAATATCACGGTTAAGCAAAGATTCGATAAGATTAGACTCGGCATTGAAATAATGCGGATCAATCTTTGGAGAAATGATTTCTTCATCATCAAAAAGAGGGTTCGAATAAATTTTGAAATTTTCCATCGGAACGTCCTCATCAGAAAGTGACTCGTCATCACTAGAGGTGAAATCGTCGTTTGAATCAAAGAGAGGATTCGAGAAAGTTGTAAAATCATCACAAACTGGCATATCACACTCACTTTCATTTTTGGAAAAATCCTCGGACTCACTTGGGATTGGGACAAGGTTCTCAACACTAGACTTTATTAATTCGTCCGATTCCTTTTTCAGGAATAGTGTCGAAGATCGCTCGTCCCCCCATTATGGAGAGACAGTCTCGGGTTCTCTAGTTCGGTAAATCAGGTGGGGGAAGTTTGTGATAGCAACCGACGGAGAATATCGAGCAATAATATCTCTTAAAGGAATAGAATCATCCTCGTTGTTACAAATAGATTTAATACGTTGTGAAGCAGCAAGATACTTTTCTTCCATTAAAACGCGCTCCTTTTTCCGCATCTCGATGTCCAAACCACTATAATCTTGCAAGAGTTGTTTAATTTTAATCTCACAATCTCTTTCATATTCATCATCAATCTTCTCACCTTGAAATCTTTTATAACTCAAATCATTCGTGATATCATACTATTTCGTCATCAATCAACCGTTCTCACGCATTTTATTTCTTCTATACTCGTGTCTTTCTTTTTAAAACTCTCCTCTTTATTAATCCTCTCGATTTCAAGAAGTTGAAAAGTAGAAAATTTCAAGGGTTGAATTTGGTCAAAACCGAAAGAATTAGAATAATTGAAATTTTGGGTCATCGGTTAACACTGGAAAGTCTTGTGAGGACCCCCGCAATTATCACAACAAAGAAAACTTGGTGAATTTTGTGAATAATAATTATCATTATAGTTTTGATTGTAACACGATTCCTGCTCATAGACAAACGAGAATCGTGGTGGAAAATCATAGCCATAATGAGAATTATTTCCACATAACTCGCACAAGTATGTCTCGTACCGGGGTTGTGGAGGGTTGTCGGAAAACTTTTGATCATTATTGAAAGAATTTGGTTTTGGATCATAAGCTGATTATGAATTTTTCAATTTCTAAAAGCGCAAAAACGACAAAAATCCTCCTCTTAACGGTCCTTCACACCCACAACAAGTGACTGGCTTTCCATCTCCATAAGTGCAATTTAAACAAGTTCCATCTAGAAGTTGAACTCCACACTGTTGGCACGTACATAGATAACAATAGAAGCCATCACATGGTTGTCCACACCCCCCACACTCGCGTTGGTTGAATGACGTCATAAGAATTAAACAATATAGAGGATAAGAAGAAAGAATTAAACGGATAAGAGGGTAAAGGAGAATATTTTTAGATTTTGAAATAATACATAAGAAAAGAAATAAAAATAAGAAAGAAAAATATTTTTGGCATTTTTTAATATTTATAAAAGAGAATAAAAAATAAGAAGAAAAATATTTTTGGATTTTTATATTTTTTATTAGAACGAAAATAAACTTTCCGAAGAAAGGATCTTCAAGCCTCAAACACATAAACAATACCGTAAAATATCGCTACTCCTTCCCCGGCATACGGCGCCCAAAATTGAGTCAATAAGGCACGGGGTGCTCAGATACATTGGGGTCACTCTTTGGAAAGAGTCGGTACTAAAGATTTGGGCGTATTACATTTGGGAACATTTGTTATAAACCGAAATCTTTACTTATATTGTCGAACAATTTGAAGCCATGAGCTTATGTAATGAACAAGTATTTTGTTAATCCAATGTATCTTTTTAAAATGACACGTTAGTGGTCTTTTATGGCGTTCTAATATTTGAGCATTGATCTATGAAGGTAAACGCCCTCGATGTGATATTCAACATTCCACGGTACCCAGATTTAGAGGTGTTACAGATTGGTATCTAGAGCCAAGGTTATAGAGAACTAGGTCAAAAGTTTTGTCTGGACTATAACCATTTTCAAACACTGGTTTTACAAATGGGATTTGCGAGGGGCATACATGCATTACTTGTTTACATCTAGCACATATATGCTTACATGATACACACTATTTTGACATTAGTAGGGTACTAAGTGCTTACATGATTGATATATGCATATATAAATTATACTAAGTACAATACTATAAGAGTCTTATAGATATAACATAAAGACCACTCTTATAATTAAAGCCTATAGACATATCATACCGATCTTTCCTATAAGTAATACTTATATAGGTTAATTTTGCTTTTTGCAGTAATCATGTCTTCTGCGACATGGGCGGTTACCTACACTTCCGTTTACACCGACTCTGAGCCCGGCAGAGCCTTCTGGGGAGCCGATGATGAGGAGATATCTGAGGGAGGTATCCCACGGGTCATCGTATTAGGATACGACAGACTCCCGATGCAGCCAATAGCCCCACCATCACCAGATTACATACCAGGCCTAGAGGATCCATAGACACCGCCAGTTCCTCAGAATGAGGATGAGCGTGAGCCTATGTTCGTACAGGCACATGTTCTTGACTACGTGCCAGAGCCTATATACCCTGAGTAGATAACCTTTGGAGGTTCATGAGCAATGAATTTCCAGTGTGGAGCAGCATTACTCCGGTTGA
Organism: Tanacetum coccineum; assembly: GCA_026074375.1. Lineage (NCBI taxonomy): Eukaryota > Viridiplantae > Streptophyta > Magnoliopsida > Asterales > Asteraceae > Tanacetum > Tanacetum coccineum. The sequence continues at coordinate 12,232 of BQNB010022035.1, read as the reverse complement.
TTCACCTACTGCTGAGTCACCCAGATATGTTACTGAGTCGGATCCCGAGGAGGATCCAGAGGAGTACGAGGATGATGAGACAGAGGATGGTTCGGTCGACTATCCTATGGACGGGGGAGATGATGGAGATGATGATGACGGCGATTCATCTAGGGATGACGCTGATGGTGAGGATGAGGATGATGATGATGATGAGGAGGAGGAGGAAGAGGAGGAGCACTTAGCTCCGACCAACTCTGTTGTTGTTGTACCTACTAATGAGCCTGTTTCCCCACCTAAGGGAACAGAGCTTGTTATACCACCCCCTCTACTGACATTACTATTGGGGCTAGGATTACCATCCGACCTCAGACTTCCATATCCCTTCCACCAGAGGCAGAGGTTGAGAGACTTTGGCCTTGCTACTCATCACCTCACCATTGATTCACGTTCCGAACACCACTATATTTAATATATTAATATATTAAGGAGGATATCAATATTAATTTAGTATAGTATTTCCGTCGGGTTCTTTTAGATAAACGCTTTTATACCCAAAAAGCAATTATCAAAAACTTTGGGGTCGTTTCCTCGGTGAGAAGGTGAATGGAAAAATCTACGTTCAGTATAGATTGAGCTTGTTGTTCCTTTAAGTTTTTTGTTTGGTTTTGTAATTCTATTTTTATACTAAAAATTAAACTAATATTAATTCTAAGATTTAAAACTACAAGATTATACTAAAATTAATCTAAAAGAGATAAATGACTAATATGCTTGCTAAGCGATGTGAAAAGTTTATTAAGTGTGAATTTAAGTTTAATAACAAATTAATCTCCTTAGAAAAGATAATTATCTCACAACGTTAGTTTATTTAACAAAAAAAATTATTCTCAAAAAGATGTTAATTACTAAATGACTATTTCTTCGGCTTTTGCCCTTTGAAACATTCAAACTATAAATCTAATTAATAAAAGATTATTTATTAATTAAACCCTTTTTCAAATTCACACTTAATTCTCAAATCACTATATCACTTAACAAGCACTAATTAAACTACTCGCTACTCATAATGATAAAATAAGCAAAGAAAAACATTTTATACTAAAGCTATACTAATTAATTGAAAAAGGATAGAAAATGAAACCGAATTAAAGAACCGCAAAAACGAAAACCACCCGATTTATTTAGCTAAAACAAATAGTCAAATTCGGTCTAGCTAAATAAACCCTTAAGCTTCACGCCTCGTGAGTTGACCGGTACCAAAAAGTCAAAACACAAAATACAAACTGTTATCAAAATGGTTAATAACACAATTTACTCTTTATAAATTGCACATTCAACTCACAGCCCAAATCTTTTTTTTTAAACACAGGCCCAAGTTCCATTAACGATAAATCCTATGTGACCCAAACTAACTCAAATGTGGCCCAAAATTCTACAAACCAAACGCAGGTGCACAAGAAAATTCAATCAGATGCACGCGATGATATTTTAACTAGCAAATGTGAATGATTTTTTTAAAGTCTAAAAAAAATAAGTTAACAAGATAACGTACGAGCCAAATAAGCCACTATAACTATAAGCTAACAAAAACTTCATATAACGACAAGTTACGAAGAATCATTTTAAAAACCTACGCTTATAAGCCAAAATACGAATCAATAAGCCACGAGGAAAGCATACAAAATAAGCTAAGCTAAAAAGATAAGCTAAGATCTAAAAAAAACTAAAAATACTACTTCAACATAGGATACTCGAAATAAGCCAAAGAATTAGCTTAAACGAGATTAGCATGCGAATTAAGCTAATGAAGGAGTATATCGAGATAAGCTGCTGGGAATAAGCTATAGTAACATCTTATTCGAGAATAGCTTAATCAAAATAAGAGTCAAAGATAAGCTATACGAGAGAAAGTAAAGAACATAAGCCAACGAGATAAGCTAGGTAACAAACATCTTCATTAATTAAATAAGCTGTTTTTACAATACTTGGGATAAGCTAGAAATTAAGCTTGAAGAAAAGCTTATGTTAAAAAGCTAAAAAGAAAAGAAGTAAGAGAATGAACACGCATTTATAAGCAAGTAAACAAACCTTCAATTTCATTTAATTAAACTTAATAAACATCTTGAACAATAAGCTCAAATAAGCTGGAACTAAAAAGTAAATAAGCTAAAAAAGAAATTACAAATAAGTTATTTCAAACTAAAAAATAAGCTAAAGACTAAAGAGTAAACTTTTAAAAAATCTAAATCCTAACTCTAACACCTCAACTGTAAGAGGCGTGTGCTTTTTTTTTATAGAGTGTGAGAGGAGTGAAAATGAATTTTCTATCCAATTATTTGTGTATTGAGTAGCCAATCATAGCATTGGATTTGAGCTCCATGGATTTGATTTGCAGATCCAACCGGTTGAAAAGCGCCACGTGTTATTCTTTTCTTCTTATATTGAACGCAACCTTCTCCACTGTTGGATTAAAATGCAATAAAATGAATTGAGTTATAAACTTTCATGCCACATGTCGCTCTACTATTCGCCCCTCAATTTGATAATGCGCAGGCACGTGCTTTGCTTCCATTTATTTACAAGACATGTGATAATGATGGTGGCTGACGTCACCTTGCTCATATTATAACAATCAGATTTAAATCATTTTCATATTGGGAGCCCATTATGATGCCCCCACTCTAAACTTTGCTGGTCCTACATGCAATGTAAATAAAAAACAATACCGGAAATAAATAACTTTATCCCCTTTTAACTTATGACCCTACAATCAAAACAAAGGAGCAGAAAAATTTCATTAAAAGTTCAAAAATCATTTATTTCGCATAGCCACCCCCGTTTTTTCATTTTTTTAACTTAATTTATTATTATTTGTTTTTTTTAAATGTTTTTTTTTTCATAATTTCCAACTAAACAACTTATTCATGTGTGACATAATGTACTGCTTTCATTATTATTGATAAACTTTTAGGAGCACACGGAACCAAAAAGCAAAAAAGTATCCAAATGGATAAAATTCATCGTCACGACTGTCACTCTCCAAGACCAAGCTTAAATAATACAGTCATTGCTAAAGTACATTGTTCATTGATGCTAACAATATAATAAAAGCTAATTGTGCTACTTTCTTTCCTCCCTTATTCATAATTTTGTATCTTAAGATTTTATTTAAGTCATATACCGAAGGCTCTTTAAGAACTTTATTTCATATATTATTAATTCTAAAATAAAGCGTAACGTTATTTTTAAAAACGCAATAAATTAGTTCCTAAGCCCTTTTAAAAAGATCAAATGTCATCAAGATTAAAGTCCACATCAAGGCGACCAAAATTTGGCTTTTATTAGGTTACTTAAGCAAGGCACATTCATGATCATTATACCCTTTGGCTTTTAAGACAAATGGACCAATTTATTTGCACCATATTACCTCTTAAGGCTTTTAGGTACAACAAGACAAAAAATTAAGCAACAATATCATTCCCTATACCCTAAGGTCTTTAAGGAATGAATAATGCTATAATTTTACTTATTAGATATCTACTTACTCCCCATATACCCTAAGGCTCTCTTTAAGAGATAAGCCAAAATATTTATTATTGTGATTATATAGTATGGCCAAATTAAAATATTTCCTAATGTGTACTCATCATATCACAAAGGGACTAAAGAAAACTTATATTAACTAATTATTAACCAAAAACAGCACAACTCTATTTATTAAACAAATATTATATAAAGGTAAAACAAGCTAATGGGAGCGAAATAGCCAAATTCTAACACTTATGGCCTATAAAGAAATTCCAACTATTTTTATGTTTAAGCATCAAATATCTACTTCTACTATATCAATCTCTTGTTCTTCACAATTTAAATTCTCTAAGAAAGTAAACTCGTGAAGACTTATCCTAATGAATAATGAGCGGCACTGTTAAAAGTCACATTGACTGGAAAACAATCTCAACTTAATAAATCGATCTTTGCATATTTTTAAAATCAATTATAGGAACTTGCAAAAGTCTTGACTTTATCAAGGAGGGACTTGCGTTTTTATAGCTCCTTGTATAAAAGATTAGCAAAATCAATCTATTTTCAGTTAAGGAGAAAGCTAAGATATAAAACCGGTCGGGTCAAAATTTACTTTTCGTTCTCACCAACGGAAAGCCTACATTCGTGTCAACTATTTTCTATTTTTTATTTTATTCAACTAATTATTTATATTTTAACAATTTCCTACAAATTTTTTTTTTTTCGACAACACAATAAAAAATTTTAAAATTTTGGTCAAAACGGGGTTGCGAGGGACACAGCAAGGCACAAGTAAGATCACATTTCGATAGAAATCTCCCCCACACTTAGAATGGAACATTGGCCTCAATGTTCAAAAATGTCGGGTTTTACCCCCACACTTAGGAATGAAAAAGACAAATGCAAAAAAATTCCAAGTGCTAAGGGGAACCATAATATATATATGATCAGGATTAAGGATTCCAAAATAAGTAGAAGATCGAAAATCGGATGATTGGAGGACTGAAAACAAGCACGGGTCTTCATGATCTTGAGGAATCCTGCAAAAATGAAACCACATACCATAGAAAGAAGCACGCCCCTATACTTAGGCTATAAAATATCCCATTCACTTATTAATCAAGAAAATAGAAAGAAGAAAAGACACGAGTTGGGCCTCCGAGCAGCGTTATTTTTGTTCTCACCATGGGGAAAGAAAATGGAAGAGAAAATCTCAATCGGGCTTTCATTAATGTTTGGATAAACATTAAAGCACATGAAAGTTCCTTCCCGATGAGATGCCACCGGCTCTAAGTGGAGATGTCGGGGTCAAAATGGTGTCTTCACTCCCGGTGGAGAGAAGTAAAGGAGAAACCTCAGGGTAGGTGAGATACGATAGAAAAATTCGAATGATAAACGTGAAGGGAAAGTAATCGTCATCTTTAACATTTGCAAAAACATCAAGCTCACCCCCCTGGGTCAAAACATTCATCTTCGTTTAGCTCATCAAAATCGTTCTTCACGGTCGTATCGGGCTCAATGTTAAAGCAAAACTCAACATCCGGTGGTTCCGGAGGAGGACGAGGAGATGACGGATCATTAAAATGATCAAGGTTAGATGACTTAATTTCGGGAAGGGGAAGGGGATCATTGCTAAGCAATTCTTCAAGAAGACGGATATTCCCTTCTGAGTCATAGTCGTCATTCTCAATGCCCAGAGGCATCGAGTCATCGGAAGCAAGAAATAAATATATCTCCTCCATATGAGAGTCACTACCCTCAACGGGGATAGGAAATGGAGAAGGAGACTCGATAATCGTATCAACATTTTCAGAATTACGTTCTTCCGGCGGTCGTGGAGATAAATTATCATACGGAAAATTCTCAACAAGACAGATTTCTTCCTCTAGATCAAAGTCGGCTTCCTCAATTCCCGGTGGAATTGGATCGATATGAGCGAGTTCACCGGAGAACTCCTCGAGAAGATAATCAAACTTAGGAGAAGAATCAATCAAAGTATCTCGATTAAGCAAAGATTCGATAAGATTAGACTCGGCATTAAAGGAATGCGGATCTATCTTGGTAGAAATGATCTCTTCGTCATCAAAAAGAGGGTTCGAATACATTTTGAAATTTTCTTTCGGAACGTCCTCATTAGAAAGTGACTTGTCATCACTAGAGGTGAAATCGTCATTAGAATCAAAGAGAGGATTAGAGAAAGTCGTAAAATCATCACAAACTGGCATATCACACTCACTTTCATTATTGGAAAAATCCTCGGACTCACTTAGGATTGGGACAAGGTTCTCAACACTAGACTTTTTCATTTCCGGAATAGTGTTAAGATGCTCGTCCCCCATACTTAGAGAGTTATCGGGCTCCTCGATCGGTAAGTCAGGTGTGATTACTTAAGCTTTCTATATATAATAGTATACTCATCATCATCAGCCATAGGAAAATTCCAATTTAGAAGAAAACTTTAAGCTACCGGCTCCTCTTGTTTTGGTTGAATTCCATTAAGAATTTGCAAATCTTTCATAAGTTTTAGTAGCAATTCTTGCATAACTTTAGAGAATTCAAATTAATCAAGAGAAGTTTAGAATTAAGAGCACTTTCAATTAAATCATCAACATTATTATTGGGGGGTTTTAAATAAACAATAAAAGCTCATTTGTCGATAATCTTTAAGAAAATCTAGCATCGCATCTTCCATATTTTGCTTTTGCTCTTCACAAACTTTTGTGCCACACATTTCTTTAATAAGTTGATGAAAGACAGGTTTCGGTGAAAATTATTCCTTTTCTTGAGCTGCCTGCTCTTGTTTACGTATTTCTTGCTCTCTTTGAGCTACAAGTAAAGCCTCCTGCTCACGTTGTTGATTAATTCTTTTCATAAAATCTTCCATCATTGTATAAAGTTCGTTATTAAGCTGATTCAGATTATTGAGTTGATATTGGTCAAAACCAGAATAAATTGGATTATAACAATGATTAGGTTCATAATTTTGGTTCATCGGTTGACACTAAAAATTTTCATGAAGAACCCCACAATTTTCACACGGAAATTGTTGTGGCTGACTAAGAGAATAATGTAGAGGTTGGTTAAATCTAAAGTCTTGATTGTAACAGGGACCCTGATCAAATACGGGTGTGTTCCCTGTTTGACAATCGAAGCCTGGATGAGAGTTCCCTCCACAAAATTCACACGAGTATATCTCGTATTAGTGTTGTGGAGGTTGGTTGAAGAAGTTCGGTGTTTCATTTTAAGAATAAGGATTTGGGTCATAGACAAACTCATTTCCGGATCCTACACTGCTACAGCTCAGACAGTTTCCACCATTAAACGGACCTCCACAATACGAGCAACCAAAATGGTTATACGAAGACATGTCGAAGAATTAAACGGATAAGAGGATAAAGAAGATAAGAATTAAATGTAATAAGAGGATAAAGAAGAATATTTTTAGATTTTAAAAATAATATATGAGAAAAGAAATTAAAATAAGAAAGAAAAATATTTTTGGTAACCGAAAATCAAACGTGCACGGTAGCTCTCTAAAAATACGTACAAGAAAGCGGAGGAGTTGGTAAGCGCGAGGCGCTATTTAGAATAACCCTTCTCCTTTTGGGTGATGTTGATCAAACCCGCCTTAAACTTTCCTTATAGCACGTAATCTAAAGGTGAGCCGTAACAATGATTAACAAACGGTTATTTTTTTTCTGTTAAAAAAAACAAACGGTTATTTTTAATATTAAAATAAAAGAAAATAGAAGTGTAAAATATTTTTGTATTTTTTATGGTTTTATTAAGAAAATATTCACAAATGAAAAACGATAACTTCACGAGGAAGGTTCTTCAAAACACTAATCTTCGAACGAAACACGATAATCGTAACACACTTCCCCGGCAACGGCGCCAAAAATTGATCCCGTCCGAACACACTCTATATTATATAATATATAAGTATATAAGGATAGGTCAATAATAGTATAGTAAGTATTTTCCGTCGGATTCGAGAAACAAACTTTTAACCAAAGTTGTCTCAAAAACCTCCCGGGTCGTTTTTCCTCTACGAAGCGTGAATTGAAAATTGGTTAAGTCCGTGATCGCGCGTTTTGAATGGTTTCAAATTTTTGAATTGATTATCTATTTCTACAATTAAAAGAACATAAATCATATAAAGAAAAAAATTAACGACTAAGCAATGTAAACAAGTAAGCACTAAACATTAACGGGAATTAAAGAAACGCGACAATTAATTCCGAAATTATCAAAAAACGTAATCCTAAAACATTTTTCTACTTTTTAGCCAAATAATCCTAATTACTAACTTGTAAGAAAAAGCTAAGGAAATCATAAACCGAAGGTGATTAAAGCTAAAATTAAAGAAAACGAGAACGGGAACGAAATCCCGTTCTTTAAAAAGTGAAATTTCAAAATATTAACCCTACGAAAGTAAATTTCAAACCTAAGCCTAAAATATGATAAAAAGAAAATTTTATAAAAAAAATATTTTATTTTTCTGATTATTTTTCTATTTTTTATGATTTTTTAAAGTTTTAAACAAATATAAATGATTAAAAATACAAAACTTATTCTAAAAATTCTAAGAAAATTACTAAAAGTGTAAAATGATGAGACTGATTTTTTAAAAATATTAACTAAAAATAAGCTGGAAAATTAAGTCCTAAAAAGCTAATAAAAAGCTACGGCTTTTATTAATTAAAAGGAAATGAAAAAGGGTATAAGAGATAACTAGTAGGGTATCTTGACAGATAGCCCTACTGGTGCTGGTGGTTTGAGTGTGTGGGTTGTGAGACGTGTGTGTGTTAAGAGTTAGGTCATGGGTTCGAATCCCATGGCTTAGCTTTTTGTTATTTTTTTTATTATTTTTTGAAAACTCTTAAAAACAAAGTTATAGATCAGCTAAGAATAAACAACTTTTACAAAAGCAACTTTTATTTTTACTAAAGCAATAAGCCAAAAAATGAGCTTAAAGGAGACAGAAAACACTTGACACATATTTTGCTTTTTGCACAAAACTTAAAAGAGCTCATGAGCTAAAATTATCTAAAGCTTAAGCTGCAAAAGCTGCAACTGTTCTACTACTAACCTAAAGAGCAAGCGACAACAAGAATTAAGCAAACACTAGGAGCCATAAGCTGAAATTAGAACTTGGAAACATTTTAACTCAAAACAGTTTCAAAACAGACTAAGAGCCAACTTTGAGCTTATTTTTCACTAAGCTTAAGGATCCTTATGGTTAAATGGTTTGCACCACTGAAAAACTTATCTTCCAAACTTCTTAAAACAGCAACTTAAAATTTGTTTGAAAATCAAACACACAAAGAAAATGGCTAATTGAAAAAGCTATTTGGCTCAGTAAGAGCTGATTTGGATTTTTATGAAAAGACAAAAGACTAAATTAAAGCTTAAAAACAGATTATCAAATAAGCACTTTATACTATATTAAGCTAAAACATATCTAAATTATCCTATAAGCTACTTGTTAATCAAATTTGAAAATCTAAATCCTACTTTTACTAGCTTAAATTTTGTTTTGAAGATGGCTAAAAACATTTTTTGGTGACTGATGCACATGACACTTTAGTAACCAAAACTTAAAACGATCATTGCAGGTTTAAGAGACTTCTTTAAACAACATTTGAACACCAAATCAAAAGCAACTAGAGCAAAAGTTCAAGCTGAAAACAATCTAATCAAAATGAGCTTAAGAATCTGAGCTATAACCTCAGATTCTAATTACTACTATATAAACTTGTAAAAATCTAATATAAGTCTATAAAACCTTAAATCCTTGCTTTATAAACCTCAAATTGGAAATCAAAACTGAATTTAAAGGACCACAAAGCCTTTGACAGCACTAACTCAAGTTAGTGCTGTCATTAGCCAAACACCCCTTTAGAAATTGACTTTCCTTTTTTAAGCTACGATGGACTGAAATAAGCTGAAACAGATTGAGAATTAAGCTAACTAAGCAGAATTAAGCAAATTCTAAAAGAAAATAAGCACTGAAACAGTAAGAAATAAGCTGAACTAGATTAAGCTATATTTTAGGATTTTTAAAACAGATTTGATTAAAACTATTTGAAAGCTTTAAAAACATATTAAAGAAGCTAAAGCTGGATTGATTAAGCTATAATAAGGCTAACTAAGCAGAGATAAGCAGAATTAAGCTAATTCAAAGCATGAAATGAGAATATAAAACAAATTAAGCTAAAACTAGAAATAGAGAAATGTACCTTGGAATCTCAGCTAAACAGAGATCAATTGCTCTTTAAGAGCTAGTCTATAAGCTCCAGCTTGTTAGAAACAAGCTGGTAAGGTCCATAAGCTCATCCATGACTAGCTTATCATCCAATATAAGAAGCTTAGGTAATTGTTGGAGAGACTTTTGCCTTGTTTATTCTAAACTTAGTTAAGCTTTTAGAAGCTTAAATGAACACAGAACAACTAAAATTGAGCTTTTAAGAGCTTATGAAAACTAAAAGTGCATAGAATTTAAAACTTGAGTTGAATTAAAACTAAATTGTATTAATACTGAAAGTGATTACAAGCTTTGAAAGGAATTACAAGAATTTGGAAAACAATAAGCTAAAATTGCTAAAAAAAAACTTAAGCTAAAACTAAACTACAAGCTACTATTAAAAACTACTCCTCGATACGTCTGTGAGTGAGGAATGATTTCTATTTATAGCCCTGGAGAGAAGCTTCTAGGTCTGTTACACGCTCCTCTTAGCTTTTGATCTTGTCCCTTCAAATCTTCTAATCATTGGATGATCAATCTTAACCCTTGGATGAAATTGTAAGCACACGGATTGCCAAGCTGGCAATCCCATATCTTTGGAGGGTGTGCTTCTTTTAGCTTGATTTTAGTGCAAAATTCCACATTTGGTGTGTTTGTTTGAGCCCGCGTGTGATTCCCTTATCAGAGCTTGACCAATCAAAGGCTTTGAGTGACGTCTTATCATGCTAGCTTGGAGCTTAGTATTAGAATATCTTGTGGCCACGTTGGATTGAGTTAAATCCTTTTAATTGAGGTTAATTTCAAGCTGGGTAAATTGGGGAAGAAACGTGAATAGTATAATGTTCTTCGCGCCTTTTTCTTTTATATATTTGTTGTTTGACCCGGGGTAAAGGAGTTGACTTGGGCCTGGTGATGTTATTTGGGCTCGGGTTAAAAGGTGAAAGGTTTATAGATTTTAAGGGTTAACGACCGTTAGCTATTTAATAAAAATGACTAACGGTGTTAGTGATTTAGGGTTTTTGGTGAAATTTAATTTAACATTAAGGATATTTTTGGTATTTTGAAGGTTTTGTCTTTTTGTGGGTTGACCAAGGGTTGACCAAGGTTGACTTTGTTGACCTTTGCTAGAAACTCCCGGCTCTTGTGTACTTTATCCGTCTCGTGTTCGTGTTTGTTCGGTTTTGGCCGTTTTCTTGTGATATTTGCAATATCCGTACCTACACATCACAAATGACAAAACAAACAATATTCAAGCATAATTTGCACAATTTGATCATTTAAAGGCCATTTTTGGTATAAGAAGGATATGTGATTTCTCACATATCAAATGTCATCAGCGATTCTTTCGTTTTTGGGAACAGTGTCTTTGTTTTCCTTGTTAGCAGTTTCTACAAAACCAAATATATGTTGTTAGCTTAACTTTGACTATACAGTTTTCTAACAACACTATGATTCTATTAATGTAACCTACTTCAGTTCATAATTGTAATCCATTGAATTTTTGTATAATCTACAACAGTTCATTAAGATAAGGCTATCAAAATGTAAATATATGTGTATATTAGCTTACAACTTACCTATATAACTATATAAGAACATGCAAAATAACTATATAATAATGCTTCACTTTTTTAAAATACCATTAGCTCTTAATGAAGTGATCAAGTATGACAGTAGTACCATTTCACATAGATTCTTTTAGCAACTTAAATCGAGAACTTAATTCATTATTCTAATTATATATCATGGGCACTTTGTTTCAATCAACATGCAATTCATAGATGATAAATGACATATAACTCATCACTAACAGCCAACTCTAGTCTCTATAGCAAATAAGCTTTAAGTACTTGAAATAGACCTTAAAACTGAAACCTTGATTTCAGTATCACATATAAAGCTTCTCACTTTTTTCACTAAATTTCATTCACATACTTACATACAGTCAAAACTTACAATATTCCCATTCAACATATCTCGTTTCATAACAAGCAACAATTACTACAAAACTCACAATGTTGTTATTTACTAATCAACACTATGATTAGGATCTTACAAGTTATTTGTTAGCCAATAAACTAGCAAACCACATAATACAATGTAATCTAAATTATCATGATTAATAACTATTCGACCCTAATGCCACTAACAATCAAAGTGTTGTCTAGGAACAACAAAATCATGAAAAAAACAAAATAATGAAAAAAATAACAAACCTGTGTTGTGATTCTCCATTAGATGATAATATAGAAGCTGGGAAATTGTTAGATTGATTAATTTCTTAATTAAGGTTTGATGATCATGCGATTATCGGGTATTTTAGTGAGGCTTTATGTGTGTGTGAAATGGGATAAATTAGGTAGGTTTGGTGTGTTTGTAAACTGGGTAAAATGTAATTTGTGTATTATTTGTTTTAATTTGTGTATTGGGTATTATTTGTGTGTGTTTCATTTTGTAAATTGGCTAAAAAAATACACT